>JAPSES010000109.1:11327488-11340163 GCA_029822895.1 Maxillicosta whitleyi
CCCACCCCCCAAACAATAAAATTTTTATCAAAAAAAAAAAAGAAACAAAAACATTAAAAAAAAAAAAAAAAAAAAAATGTTAAGCAAACCATCAAAACCTACACTGGTCCTGAAAAAGTTATTTAATGACATACGTTTATTTTCTCTTTGCATTCCTAAAACAATGCCATCAGACACAGCTTTCTTCCACCGAACAGATGAACACTGCAAACTTAGAAAATCATTATATCACAGAATAAAAATGGAAAAAATAAAAAAGATTCTCATGCAATTTTGAAAATAAATCCTTTTTTGTTTTTAAACATTTCACTGTATTTATACATCCCGTTCGTGTCATCAACGACAATGTTGATGTTGCAAACATAAGGTCAGTTTATTGTCGTATACTGCATGTGTTGTAAAGCCACAGCGTCAACACACTGTAGTCACCAGGCACTGAAGCAGAAGGTTTTGTTGTATTCTGCAAAATGTGCCAGCTATAAATATCCAAAGCTTGTGGTGTGACGGCTCGGGCTACTGATGAACACTCCACTTAAACATTCAATAAACCTCTACTTCTATCGTACACGATTCTAACTCTGGAAATAAATTATTAGCATTTTTGTTAGATCTTGCACAGTGATAGTTGTGTTATCGGACTCTACTGCTGCTTAACCATACGTAGACCCAGTAAACAGCTCTGTATAAAACCCCACCTTTACATTGAAATTTCCGATGAGTTTCGAATTAAACTCAGATTTTTAAAGCTGATACAGTTATTGAAAGTCATAAGTCAACTTGTAAACCGTGGCAATGTTTTGTTGCCAAATCCATATAAAAGGCTCTCGTCGAAATTTTCCTAAAAGTTGGAACTGTGAGGAAAAAACTCGTAAAACAAATGAATACGATACGGAAAATATTCATTTGCAAGTGAGTTGATTTACTTTGAGAGGGTGAATGAGCATTACTTATCATTCATACAAAATGTGTATTACTTTGAAGAAATGTGCAAACAAAGCTTTAATAAAGGATGCCTTAACATGCTCTCTGATGCTGGCATTTGGAAAAATATACAGTTAGAAATATATACACATCCAAGAGTAGCACTTCTACATACTCACTGTGGGCATTAGCAAGAGTTTGCTTGCATAGTTAAGTGCATGCATAAGCAATTTATCATGCAACAACTGTCTTATAATTCATGAATGGTGATCTCTTTTCTCAATCTACGTTAGTGCGTTCAGTGTTCATCTACTTCGTAATGCGAGTTAAAGATGTGCGCAAGCTGTGATGTCATAAGTGAAGACAGAGGACGGGCCGAGTCAAACGCACCATAATGTTCTATGTACATGTACGGTGTTGAACCAAGGCATCCCAGCTGTTTGTGAATACACGGCCTGTGCGAGTAGTGGCTTTTTACATAAAACCCTGTGTTCATCTGAGAGGAATGTTTAGATGTCTGGCAGTCTGAAGAGGCTGATACCCATGAGGCCATGGGCACTGCAGTTAAGTATTGGCATCAGCAGCTGGAGGGCAAGAAGTGGTGATGGGTGGAAGGTTGTCTGAGGGGTAATAGGTTATTACTGGTAAATAAACACAAACATTTAAAGAGCCATTACAAGCCAAGGTCTCCAGACATTTAACAGCAACAACATGTTTCATTCCTGCACCGCTCCCTGTCGTTTCTCCCCCTGTAACAACCTGATTTTGGCTGCACAAAAATACTTTAAAGGCTGTTGCACAATTACTACATCAAGGAGCATATGTAAACAGCAGTTCAGGTTAAATAGGCTTAATTGTGTTTTACTTGAAATTACATTTTCAGTGCTTAATAAATATTAAAATTTAAATATAAATTTTACCAACACCTGCAGTTATACAATTTAGATTAAATACTATGATTATCTGAGGCACTGATGTTTGTTGTTGACATATAGCTCTCCATACTGAAGGAGAGCTGTACATAAGAGATTTTTGGAAATAATTCAGTGTTTCACTGCATCAGCATGTTAAAAATTGCCAGTAAACTTCCTTTGGTGACTGAGTAGTCCTTGTTTGTATTTCAAAAGTTTTCCTTTCACCATTTCTTTCCATCTTGTGCAAAGTCACTTCTATTTTCACCTCCTATTGAGATGGATTTCTCCCAGCTATGCTACAGACAGACCAAGGCAATATTTTCAATACATGTGCAGTCCATGCTTATTTACAATACGGTATAATATTCCTCAAAATCAATGCAATCCATACAAAGTGCTTCATTAAAATCCATTCCTAAATAACTATTTAACAATGTGGACAGTAAGTGTCCGGTATGGCAGCTGGTGTTCAGTAACCGCTGAAAAGCTACAGGTGCTTTAAAGATGTTTCTCCGACACGCGTCTACTTTAATGGTTAAAACACCCACAGCTGCACATGAGAAAACGTTATCAGACCCCGTTTCAGATAACTTTATTTCGACCTCTGGCTAGTTTGAGTGGAGTTGATGGGAATCTTCCGAGACTGCATTGTCTTTTTGGCAGGCTCTTTCTTTGAAGTGTCTTTTGCGTTGGCAGAGGACTGGGTGGCCGTTTCGGTGCCAGACAGTTTGGATTTGGTGGACGGCAGCAGCGAATGTTTAGCTGCGGCTGACGTCTTCGAGGACTCCTTGTCTTTGGCTGTGGTCAGATTAGCTTGTGTTTCTGACGCCACATTCTGAGCTTTCTTTCCAGCTCCATGTGGGATCCCTGCATCTCCACCTCCATCCTCTGGACTCCCCTTACCTTCGGCCCCCCCTGCTTTCCCACCATCAGCTGACTTGCGTGCCTCTTTGGGCCTCAGAGCACTTTTGAAGAAGGACAAGCCTTTGTCCTCCGTCTTACTGTTCCTTCGCGGCGCCCTGGACGGCAGAGCTGCACTGGCAGAAGACACACCCACACTCGAGGATCGAAGACTGGCCATGGAGGAGCTGCTGCTGGAGCTCCGCCCCGCTGCCCTGTTCTCAGCCGCTCGGCCCGGTCTGCCCTCTGCCTTCCCTGCAGCACCAGACCTGGAGGGAGGACCCCCATGGTTTACCTTCCTCTCTGAAACCGCACTGGTCCGTGACGATTCACGGCTCGCGCTCCTGTCTGCCGCTCTAGTCCTTCCTGAGGCCGAGCTCTTGTCCCCTCCTGCTCTGGGAGACGCCCTCCTCTGAGGATGGGAGCTCTGTGATCCAGGAGATCCGGTCTTCCTCTGTTGGGCAGAGTCAGGATGTAAAGCATCCTGGGTTTGTGGGGAGCCTTTCTTTGAGGGGGTTGCTGTTCTAGAGGAAGCGGCCTTAGCAGGTTTGGGGACCTCACCTTTGTCCCTGGGGACAGATGGTGATGCTGCGCTTTTATTCTGTATTCGAGACTTGTCGATGGCTGGGGACGCAGGAGACAGAGAGCTGGAGGATGTTGACGAGGTGGCGGCTCGTTTCTTGGGGCTTCTTTCACTGTCCATCCCAGTCTTAGTAGAGGTCCTTTTGACCCCGGCGCTGTCTGTAGACCCATTCCTGGGCTTCAGCTCCTTTGCAGTCCCTCCGTGTCGAGGACTCACAGATTCAGCACCAGACACAGAGTTGTTGTTGTCCCCTGTCTGACCGGAGCTCCGCTGCTCCGCTTGGGCCACAGCCTTGGAATGTACCTGCTCGATCAGCCTCTTACCGCCTGGATTACCATCCAAAGCTGAAAGGGACAACTTGCCCCCTGACGGTCTGTCTGGCTTAGGTGACCCACTGAAGCAGGAGGTTGACAGCTTGGTATCAACCACCTCTCCGATCCTCTCCAGGGTCGGGGAGGAGGAGTGGGATTCCAGAGAGAAGCGTGAGGGTGAGTTGGAACGGAGCTGGAGCTTAGCGGAGTGGGACCAGGATGGTTTAGTGCCGTTCTCACTGAGCACTAATGGGCTGGCAATGGAAGATCTGGAGGGGAATGTTTGTCTCTGCATGCCTCTGACAGCTGGTCGGCTCGATAACCCTGCACGGCGGAAAACAAACAGTGGAGTTTTCACTGCTGAAGCGATCACTTCAAATGGGAAAATGATTGTTTTTGAATGCGTCTCTTACCATCATCTTCACTCCTTTCACCAGCGAACTCAGCCGACTCAGACAGAGAGGCCAGTGAGGTACGTCTGGAAGAACCGGAGGACGCTTGGCTGGGAGGGCGACTGCCCATCAGCCGACTTATCCAGTGCTCACACAAAGAGGAACTGGTCGATCCTAAACAGCCGAGCAGACAGTGGTTACAATGTGCGTATGATAATAATGAGTCTGTGTCAGATATTTAGTAAGATGTGACATCATAGTCTACAGGTGGATGCTGGGGGGGGGTTAAAGGGTTAAAGAGTTTAATGTTTAATGTGTGAAGAGGGAAGCATTTCAGTTTGTATGCACCACTGCAGCTCCGGTTACCTGCCAAAACTGGCTCCCCGGCATTTCTTTATTTATTGTTAGATTACGGGACATTTACAAGCACTGATAAGAAACTTTAATTAGAATAAAAGCCTTGTGAACTGCTTTTAATAGTTTGTAAGTGTTTCGCACATAGATTTATTAACTGTAACAGCGTCATAGTTGATGTAAGTGCATTATAAAGGATCCAGTCAGTTCCAAAAACCATTGTGTATTATTAGTAAATACATAACAGTATATGTGTTAATCTTAATAATCAACAACAAATGTGACAGTTTTTTTTAGTGTAACCCTGTTTTTTTGTCTAATTTGTCTAAACACTTCATTTACAGCTAGAATAACACTGCTATGCGTTATGACACAGACACTTTTTTAACAACTTTAGATCATTTATATTTAACTTTTTGTGTTGAAGAAATCTGCAGAAGAAACATGTTTTTTCACATTCTGGTGTTTTCCCTCAGCTCTAATTCTTACCCTTAAAATGACATTGACAATGATGTGATATTAAATATATGTTTGTAATACAATTATAAACAATTTAACGGAACTCAAAAACATTTTAATATTGTGAAACTATTATTATTAATATTTCTAAGAAGTATATGAACTGTTAGCAAGATTTTAATAAAGAGATATTTAAGTTAAAATTTTACAATAAACATGTTTATGATACTACTATGATTGTATATTTTATTATGACACTATAGTTTTATTAACCTTTTATAATGTTACCAAGTATTTCTAAGGATATATATGTGCTACAAGTACCACTTATTTCATGCACAGTATTTGATTAAAGTTATTTATGGTTAAATTAGTTGTTAAGTGGTATGTACAGTGCATCATTGGAATTCTTCTCAGATCTAACAGTGTTTATACACTTTTGCCCATAAAGTTAGAATCATTTTATTTTCAGATTCCTCTTTTTTTCCTATTTATACACATCATTTATAACATTTAACCTGGGCCAATGATTACATAATCAGTCATAGACACACTTTATTTATCACTCAATCAATCATTTCATTAGAGGAGGTAAAAATATTCATTTCTGGCTCCGGAAATGGTGTACGTGTTATTGCAGTCAACTAAATTAAAATAAATACATTCCTAATAGGAATAGATCTTACCTCCCACAGAACTGTTGGCAGACCAAGATGGAATTGTGGCGCGTCTTTGATAAAATAAGATGTAAGCAGTTTGTTTACAGACTTCGTCTTCAGAAATGGGATGAACGTCACTGTCATCAAAGCAATACCACTGGCCGTCGATGGAGTTCTTACAATGAGCTACAAGACAAAGGACAAAGAGAGCGGAGTTTGATCAGGTTAAAGCCAATCAGAGTTGCTCCAGTGACGGTGTCGTGCAGCTCTTTAACCTGTGTAGTGTCCTCCCTGCATGGTGCCGTGATGGTTACACACTGCATACAGGTCGTACAGGTAGTCCTCGGGATCGCGGCCCATCCCGTAAGGTCGTCTCCATGGTGACCAGTGTGAAGGCAGGCTCCAGCTGCTCTGGCTCCTCTTGACCATATGTGGTGCCATGTCCATGCCTGAGAGGGGGAACTTCACCATGTTCTGCATCTTCATCCGTCGATCGCCGTCCTGCCGGAAGCGTTTCAGGTGGAGGATGAGGATGTCGGGCAGCGTCCACAGACTGAGCTTGATGCTGCCCTGTTGGAGCTGCTTACAATGAGGACATCGCCAAGCATCATCAGGAGCAAGCTGGAAGGAACAAGGGAACGATGGGTGTTAAGGAGTGATATTTTGCTTTTTTTTTTTTTTTTTAAATAGATTTATGTATTTTCAAACATTTCCCTGTGCTCTTCATAAACTGTAAATGCTCCAGTTGGGTCTGAATTCTTCCTTAATTCAACTCCACAGGTCCATCTTCAACCCTATTTCTGACTAATGACACCAGAAAGGCCCTTTAAATGCACGTGACCCCACCCCCTCCAGGTTGTTGACTATACGCTCTGTCCCATTCAGCCACATGTGTTCATTAGTACAACCAACAACTGAAAAATTCAAACTTTATGAACTATTAGGGTCCAAATACACAAATAAATGAACCAAAGACTAATAAAAGTGGGTTTAACACAATATGACCCCTTTGTTTATGTTGCAATGTACAATAACCAGTTAATATTTTCATGATTACAGAAGATTACATCCTTATTAAAATGACATAATATTGAACACAACAATATTTTTGCAGTTATTTATGTATATTTCTTTAATTATCATATTGATTATCATATTATAATATACTGTGTAGTATGTATTGTACAAATTGCTGTTCTATTTGTGTCTTAATAGTGTTTTAATATGTATATTCTACATAAGTCAAGGGCTGGTCACCCCTGGCTGTCACATCTGTTAATTATGTTTATTCTCCTCACCTGTTTGCTCCTCCTCACGTGTCCCCGCACACCTGTCCCTGATTCACCTACCTCTATTTAAGCGCACTCCTTCCTCAGTTTATTGTCGGTTTATTTTTCCCTTTTCCCCATGATTCCCATAGACTTACTTTGCTTGTTCCTCCGGTGTGTTTTTTTTGTTTTGCTATTCAATAAAACCGCTTTTTGTTACAACTCCGCCTTTTTGGATCCATTATTATTCGAGTCCTGACACTGGCTGGGTCGCCCGGGCGGGGGTGTATGAAGATCAAAGACCCAAAAACCCTATGAAGTTCTTTCTTTCTTTCATATCTATCTATCTATCTATCTATCTATCCAGAGTTATGTTTATTTATTTTTTATGTTTTTAATTTTCTTTTTTACTGTATTCATCTTGTATTGTTTCTTTCCTGCTACTTTCATTATACTTGAATGGCGTGACTCAACACATAATAATAAAGTGTTCTGGTTCTGATTCTGATTACAAATGGGGAAAAGGGTGTAACTTTACTGCCATCTAGTGTCCATATGTTTCTCCTCCTCTCACTTCATCTAGTCACTAAAAGTACATTTTATTTTATAGACATTCTTACTTCTATTTGGAGCGAGTGACTGAAAGTAGGGATGAATATAAGCAGGAATCAAAGAATGACACAGATAATAACCCTGATCTGATATTCTGGTTTTATCGGTACTGGTGGGTTTTGTGTTCTGGTGGTGTTTCCTACCTGTTCCTCTTTAGTGTAGAGCTGAAAGCACTGGGCAAGTGAACAGGTCTGAGGCTGCAGGTGCTGTTCTTTAACTTGACGCACACTTTCAGCATCTGGGATGTATTCATCCTCCGTTCTTTTGAACAGACTGTAAATAATAGCACATGAAGATCACAGCTAACGTACAAACTGTTAAAAAGCACACGTCTGAAAGGAGTTGGAACCCTCTAGGTCAAACAGATCATGTATACGTGCTCAGTAAACTGTGTATGTCTTCACTATATTTCACTTACTAGTCTTTCGTCTCCTTGTCCCATTCGACAACAATTTTGACATGAGGCGGCCCCCCAGGACCACAAGACTTAAACGCTCTGTTAAAAGAGAGATGAAAAATCCAGGTTACATTTAACATTCAGTTGGCTATTACTAATGACTAATACTACTATTAGAAATAATAATTATTAGACATACATAATAATAATAATAATAATAATAATAATAATAGGAAGAAGATTTTACATTTTTACGTTATCTTTTATGCCACATTTTTGTGAGTCCAATGTCAAATCACTGCAATGTACTGCATTACTATTACTATTACTATTACTATAACTGTACTACTATTATGGCATAATCATAGTAATAATACACTAGGACAATCTGTCAGTTAAAACCGATAATAAAGAACCATTTTAAAACAAGTTACTGTATTTGCAAAAAATATGTTAACACAGCAAAAAGGCAACAAATGACAGAAAAAATAACATTAATAATATTATTAATATTATGGATAGTGAAATAAATGACTACATAAACAGCTGCTTAATCCAGATCAGCCTTCTCACAATGTTTTTTTTTTTTTTTTCAAACTCTGTAATCTTTATGTTTTTCTTTAAATTTTTCTTAGTTTTGTCTTCCTCAAGATAAAATCTACCTGGAACACTTGGACACTTATATGCAGTAAATTTTAACTGTAAAACTGTTTCTGTTTCAAACATAGTATCACGCTCTGTAGTTTGTTGAATATTATTATTATTATTTTAATAATACAGTTTTTTGTTCTGTTTTATTGTACTCTCAACTTCATTGAAATAGAAAACATGTCCACAGATTCCTCCAGTTTTAATTAGAGATTCATGACTTGACTTTTCTTTTGTTAGTTTTTCTTATATTCCAGTGAAACCGGTGAAACCAGTGAAACCTGTTTCTTAAACTCTGTAGATACTGCTGGATTATCAGATTTCTACTTCCTGTCAACTCCATTGTCTCTTTTCATTCTGTAAAGTATGACCACAAAGGTTCATGTTCCAAGTTCCACACTTATTTATTTTTAATCAGATTTCCCCAAATGGGTTGGAATAAGCTTTGCAGGTTTGACAGTTCTTCATGTCCCTGATCTACAAATGAGAAGTCACAAATTAAAATCTGTTAAGTTAATATTTAATATAATATATAAGGGTTAATGTTTAAATAGAGTCTTTCATAGAAACTGGAACCTTTGGGAACATAAAACTATAACTATAAATATGCAAATTTTTACTGCTAAATAAGTCCTGTCCTACACCAAGTTTTACCTTATATATATTATTTTTATTCATTTTTGTTTAATTATAGGTCTGCTTAAACTGTCAGCTCATTTAAATCAGGCCTGAAAACATTATTGTTTACTACAGCGTTCTCTTAAATGCTTAAATAATGCCTTTTAAATGAATGAATGTCTATTTTAATAAATTTTTTGTTTATTAAGTTTTTTATGTTTTTCTATTTTATTTTTCACTTTTTATGCCTCGCTTGTGATGCTTATGTCTTACATAAAGCACTTTGAATTGTCCTTGTACATGAAATGTGCTATACAAATAAACTTGCCTTACATTACCGTATTTGTCAGTAAAGTTAAGTAATTTTTTTGTGAATCCCCAACATTTGAACAAAACAAAGGATCTAAATAATAGACTACACTAAAAACAGAACTATTTTTACAACATATTCAATGCTGCAGCTTTTCATTCATCTTCAATGGCAGGATTTATACAGCATAACCACCATTTTTACATGAAAAATATTGTGACGCCCTGTGTTAAGCATGTTAAGAGTGTTTTTGTGTTTCTGCATTATGTTGTATGTCATGTTCATGCAGCGACAGTTCCGTTCCTGTGCCTTGGTGTGTGTGCGCATGCGTAGAGAGAGAGCGAGAGAGTGGAGCGGAAGAAAGGAGAGACGCGTGTGTGTGTGGCTGCTCAGCTAAATTTAGCAGCGTAAATTGTGAGTGACTATATATATACATATATATATATGACAACAACTTCTGTTCCTGATTGTTTAGTCCCTTAATAAACCTGAATCCAGTGGAACTACACTCCGTCTCGGGTGTCATCGGCTTCAGGGTTATTACAGTATGCTAACACCTCCCCCTAGTGATAATAAGGGGCATTACCTCTCCACAGACGGATGGCAAAGCGGCTGCTCCTCCTGAGGCAAGAGATACGTGATTCCCACCACTCCCACCACACGCAGGGTAAAGGGCCCTACCTACAGAGCAAAGAATAAACAGTACATCAGATACTGTAGGAATACAAACACTGTATCATGAAAAAAAATTTCTGTTCTGCAGTATATATGCAATAATATTCAATATTTATCAAAGCATAAATACAGTATTTTCTATAGACTTGAGTTTCTTTTTTCAAATCTGTTAAACCTCCATAGATCTTACATGGGATGTTTACATTTGCTTTTCTTGCCATGAAAACAAGTAGATACGGATATACATATACATACATGCTGTTTTCATAGATAATTACATGCTGTTAATATTGTTCATAGATATACTGTCCATACTGTCACATACTGTTAATCTTGCAAATATTGTGTCTATTCATATTCTGTTTTTTTTTTTTTTTTAATTATCCTTAGCTCTATTTTTATCTTACCTTTATAAAATGTTATATTCTATTTCCTTCACTCATATTTATATTTTGTAATTTCATATTTACTCTATTCTTGTTTTCTGATAGTATTCATGTTTTATTAATATTGTTGCACTGACTGGAGAAGCATTCCTAATTTCACTGGACACACAGTGGCCCTAACCCTGTCCCATTCTATTCTATGCTATGCTATGCTATTCTGAACTATTATGTTCTGTACTGTTCCATTCCATCCTGTGCCATTCTGTTCTATTCTATTCTATTCTATTCTATTCTATTCTACTCCATTCTGAATTATTATGTACTGTAGTGTTCTGTACTGTTCCATTCCGTCCTGTGACATGCCATTCTATTCTATTCTACTCTATTCTATTCTATGCCATGCTATGCTATGCTATTCTATTCTATTCTATTCTATTCTGTACTTTCTGTACTGTTCTGTACTGTTTCATTCTGTCCTGTGCCATGCCATTCTATTCTATTTTATTCTATACCATTATATTCTATGCTGTTCTATTCTGTTCTACTCCATCCCATTATATAGTATTGTATTTTAATGTATTCTATTGTATTCTATTCCATCCCATTCCATGCTATTCTGTTCTGTTATGTTCCACCCCATTCTATTCTATTCTATTCTATTCTATTCTGTTCTGTTCTGTTCTATCCCATTGTATTGTATTGTATTTTAATGTATTCTATTGTATTCCATTCTATCCCATTCCATCCCTTGCTATTCTGTTCTGTTCTGTTCTGTTCCATTCTATTCCATTCCATTCTGTTCTGTTCTATCCCATTGTATTGTATTGTGTACTGTACTCTACCCCATTCTATTCTACAGATCTGTGTGGACGGTACCTGCACTATGACTCCTGGACGCAAAAGATGTCGCATCTTCTCCAGGATCTCCTTCTGAAGTATGTCCCATGTCACAGTTCGCTCCAAATACAGAATGAAAGGATTACCAAACCTGCGGGTATTTAAAAACACAGAATAGTTTCATGTGCTTCGGGTTTATCTGATCATCTCAAATCCTTCCACGGCTTTGGTTTTATTAAAGTACCTGCGTCCTTGCTGTCCAGCGCAGGCTCTGTTGCATACCAACAGGACAATCTTCTCTGCTTGTCCAGTGTTCTTGTTGGGGCTCTGAGGTGGACTCGAAGGCTCTTGTATTTGTGTGGATATCCTGTTGTTATCAGTGCCATACTTCAGGTTGTTCTGGTTGAGATTGGCATGCGGACTACCTGTTATATTCACACAAAGAGTGAAGACGTGACAAGTAAAACAACCATCCACTGTCTGCTGGTCAGTGTGTGTACTCTGCATCCTGAATATGGCATTAGCTCAGTGTCAGTCTGGTTCTAATCTAATCTAAAACTTCTAGTGGCTTAATAAAACACAGAACTAAACTAATTCCCAGAGAATTGAACAGGATGTTGTACCGCCTCGCTTTGAGCGGATCTGGTCTGGTCTGAATAGCTCAGGTGTCTCGAAGGCAAAGATGGAATCGCTCTCCTGAATGATCTCCAGGTCGTCGTCATCGTCGCAGAAGGAGCGGTGAAAGCCGTCGTAGTACATTTCAGTGAGGACGATCTGAGAAGAGACAGGGGGACGAAAGTGTCCAATAATGGTGCGTTTCCACTCCATGGTACTGGCTCGACTCTACTCGACTCTACACGGCTCTTTCGCTTTTCTATTATGAAAAAGAATCCCGGAACCTGGGACCCCATACTAGTTTTTTAGAACCACCTCAGGCGAGGTTCCAAAATGTTGGAACCGACACCAAAACGTGACGTCACGATGCTGCAGACACTGATTGGTCAGACTGTTTCTCTGTGACCGATTTACAAAAATCTGACACAGAAGTAGACAGTGAATAGTGAAACATGAATCCACATGATGACAGAACAAAACTAGACCATAGACGGTGACATAGATTCAGTTTTTGGTGGCGGACGGAAAAATCCAGAAAAAAAAATACGCAACGAGCGAGTTTTCGGCAACTCTCTGAGCAGACGACACAGCGCTGTGTTGGAGTAACGAGTCAAGTTGAGTCGAGTCGGTCCCATGTAATGGTCCTTTTCCACTCCATGGTACCGGCTCGACTCTACTTGAATCTACGCAGCTCTTTCTCTTTTCCATTACGAAAAAGGACCCCAGAACCTGGGACCTGATACTAGTTTTTTAGTACCACCTCAGTCGAAGTTCCAAAATGTTGGGACCAACACCAAAACGTGACGTCACGACACT
>JAPSES010000109.1:11405152-11421554 GCA_029822895.1 Maxillicosta whitleyi
CCCCCATCCATCCATCCATCCATCCATCCATCCATCCTAACATTACGCACTTTGAGTTTTTTCGACATTTAGTAAGTATAATGACTGGGTAGCTCAGCGGTTAACGCCACTAACTTTGGTGCGGAAGATGGCCGGTTTGAGACCCAGGGAAGGTTCTTTAAAAACCTGTGCCAAATCAACATGCGAAGGTGACTCATTGTGGCGTCCCGGAAGGGAAAAGACGAAAGAAATCATCAGTAAAGATTTAAAAATAAAAAATACATACCAGGTTGATCAATAATCAGGCTCTTCTTATGGTGTGGATTAATTTATGGATTAGACAAACAAAGAAAAAAAACAAAGAAAATGATCTGATGCATGGAGCTTGCCTTCACTTTTTTAAAGTATTGTTGGATTATTTGGATTTTCTACTGGTTCATTCAGGATGTTAGATGTGTGTTACTCTGTACCTTATGGCCAACTGTTACTTTATGGAACTGGAAAATGGTCTCGTAGCCACAGAAATCTACAGTTTCACCTACACTCATAAAACAGTTTTTATTCCAAATACCCAAGGCAACTAATTTTTTGATAAAGACTTTTGCAATATCATTTATCTTAGATTATGAATAGCCTGCACGAAACTGATAACTTGAACCTGACTGCGTTGGACTCAAGACAGGTTCCAGATGTCATTCCTCCAACACAAACACGCTTGAATAAAGTGAGTCATTCTTCTAATAAATATTTACAAGCGCCGTTTTGTGCGAGCAGAAGGGAAAGAACTGTGGATGTGGACACTGTGGCTTATAAAATGTTTAGCATTAGAAAAAGATCTCGGTTGTGGTACGCTTGATGATGAAAACGTTGCTATAATGTTGTAGTTATAGAAATGACAAGGGTGCAGGGAGTGATTTTTTTCCTCGAACTACCAGATGCAACGGAATTATCCAGGGTCTTTAGCTTTCTTGTCTTTTTATGTGCTTTACCTCCTCCACTCAAACAACACTTGCTGACAGAATGATAATGCCAGCAGAGTAGTGATTCTTGTTTAACAGAGCAGAGCTTGTAATTAAAAAATGAGACTTATCAGAGGCCAAAAACAGCCTTGGATCAGACAAGCAGTAAAAAAAGGATAATGAATGTTGAAACATTCTGCTGCATCTGAACACACCCAGAAACTCCAGTGACAGGGGTGAGATCAGCACTTTTGCAAATTCTTTACCACACTTGAGAAAACTGACAGAATGTATTTTACCCCCTTTAGTAATGAATGCGGTTCGTCTGCAGCAGTTTTATTGGCATACGCTTTTCTTGATCACTTCTTTGTGGAATTTTTCCAGCTTGCAAAAATTGGAGGAACCCTTGCAGTTAAAGTTATTCTCTCCTGGCAAACATTCCTCCCAGTTTTTCAGAGGAGCTGATGAGTCAGGGTCAGACTCAAAATTAACCGTAAGAACTTCCCTTCTACCTGCCAGGTAATGGGTTGTAACATGTAAAGTACAGTATGAGTCATTACTGGCAAGACACTGCTGACAGGACTCATTAACAAACAACTTGGGCCTGAGCCTGGAACTACTTCTTATCTGAAACAAGTTTCCCAAACCTTTACAGAAGGCAGAGAACGTCAACTCTGACATATGGATATGTGGTGACAAGATAAACAGGATTAGCCCCAACGACTAACAGTTACATGAAAAACACACCTTAAAACTAGCTTAGCTTTTCATAAATTTAATATAAGCAAACACTTAAGTTGGAACTGAAGGCACAATAGATTTAGAAAAGGCTTGTTATGTAGCTGATGGTGGCAGAAAAAGTTGTGCCAAAGCGAAGGAGACAAAGAGTCTTTTGAACATGTGTCCTTAGGCCAAGACATTCCTATAATAAACCTCAGTGAGGCTACAGACTAACTATTTTAAAACTCAACAAATACTCTTCTCTTCTGAGGGCGGGCTGTTAAAACAGCTTATGGTGAGATCCCTGAGAAACAATGGTGATATTGTTTATAATGCATAACAGTATCTCAGTGCATTTATGGTTGTTATGACATAAAGTTCAAGACACTTGACTGCTGTTACTGGTTTTTTTTCCCTCCTGACACAAATTTCTCACAAACAGCTGCTAAGAATGTAGCCTAATGTCGGGTCAAGGAGAGGGAAGCAGCAAGAAAAAGAAAATTATGAGTAGCTTCTGACCTCCAGATGTGGCCTTAGTAAAAAATTCATGACCAGTGTTCATTTTTGACATGTGAATCTGTCAGCAGTGGAGACAACTTCAGACACTTGAATCTTTAAACAGAGGAAACTGTCAGACCAAGTTTGAACACACAACAGTGGTATAGACAAAGCTGGAGTGAGCAGGAGACTGGCAGGAAGCTCCAGAATCAGCGAAGAAGAAGGGGAAGAGATGGCAGGGACACTGTGCTACTGTAGGTGTACTAATACAACGCTCCTGCAGGCGCCCAAACCTGGAGGGCATGAGGACTGCTGACACAGCAGTGCCTCCAGCCAGAGGGGGAACTACTCAAAAAACAAACAGTACAGAGTTGAGTTTTAATTCCAGTTACCACAACAAAAATTGAACCCTCAAAAGGCAGACAAAAACAAAGGTTGCTCTTGGTCACTTCTTGCTCTTTATTTGAAATCACAAAATAATTGGTGGGTCATAAGGTATTCTGCCAGGGGTGTAATTTGCCAACACATTTCTTTCTTTTTGAGTAACAGCCAGGTTACCATGTGTGGTCTTATCTAGGGCCTGATGGAATTAGGTTAGTGAACATATGCTACAGATTTCCATGGCAACAAGAGTGGGGGAATCTGGAATCATGTCAGTTGTAGAGCCAACAGGCTATTTTTTTTGCAGCATCAATGCAGTGTTTTCCAAAGAAAGCCACACTGTGAGACAATGCCTGTGTGCCAAATCTATTCTAGTGGTCTGAACAGAGGCTGTCCTGACGTGGCCTTGTCTTCATCAGACAAAGCAATACCAGGGGAAAAGACGCTCAAAATAATTCAGATATAAACACAGCTAGTGACCATGCTGGTCGATTCCAAGTGGACCAGTTTTAATCCAATTAAAGGGAGAAGAGCCAGTGGAACGGAGCTATGATAAACGCCATCATCCATCACATTGGAACAGTAGGAGACAGTGGGGCCGACTCAGGAGAGAGCTCGCACTGAGTTTCAGAGCTCACAGCTCCAAACTTCCCTGCAGAACAGAATACTAGCACCTTTGTGATTAAGTACAGTCATAATGTTGCCTTAAATAATACTGAATTTTGATGAAACAACGTTATGGTGCCATTTGAAAGATTTTAAGTTGTGGTATATTGTGGTTCACACAATCACCCTCTGAGGACACCTTTACAGTTGAGGTACTGATTCAGTGCACATAAACACTTTCCAAAGTCACTGCTGGGTGAAAACAAATTGAAATTACCCAAGGACAAGACTGTTTGTGCAGTCTCTTAAGGAAGAAGAAAGGACAGAAAATGTTTTATAGGACAATATATTACAGAATATACTGTGTAAGCATGGCCAAAGTTAAGCAGGGTTCATACTGCTCTGTTGTTTCTATATTTCATGCTCTGTCACAGCTCAGCAAAGCTTGCCTAACGTTGTTAGGCTCATGCAGCTGTGTATATATGAGACAGTGAGTGTGTGCATGAAGGAAACGAATGAGGCTAGATAAGAGCGCATGTTTCTAGTATGCAACCGTAGAGAACGTGTAAGACCTCCATTATCAGGATATGTATTTATGAGGTTGTGTGGCCGTCTGCCTCACAGAATGGAATGATGTGTAATGTATGTCTGTACATGTGTTTCTGTGTTCAATTGACAGAGGGTGGATCCTGATTGGTGATGGAGGCAGAGGCTTGTTTCTACAGAGGTACACAACAGAGGAATCTGCTGAATAAATGAACAAGTTTACTCTATGATGCAGAACTATGCTGGCATTAGAGGTTACACAGTTTTGTTCATTGGTTAGTGCAGTGCTTCTCAAATAGTGGGGCGGGCCCCCCTGGGGGTGTGTGGTGCCATGCCAGGGGGGGGGCGCATGTGACCCTGGGGAACATGCTCTTTTTTCTGCTCTTATACAATAAAGTGTAATTGCAAATGCAGTACAGTAGTTGGCAGTGGCGCTCTCATTGTCCGAGTGTACGCAGGTACTATGAGCTCTATGGTGTAAGGTTTTTTATATGAAGTGCAGTAAATTTCAGGCAAATCAACGCACTTAAAATCTTTTCTGTTACAGACTAAAAATAATGTTAACAAAATTATTCTTTCTTCTAAGTTGAACTACATTTCTTTTTTATTTTCTTTAATGTTATTAACGATACAATATAATGCAGAGGTGTACTTATAACAATTTTATAGACAAATGATATTTATAGTTGCAGTGGAGAGTGTGTGTGTGGGGGAGGGACGTGAATTGTTTTCTTCTTACTATGGGGGGTGTAACAGAAAATAATTCAGAAGCACTGGGTTAATGGAATCTAGAGGTGCAACAACTAATTGATCTGTAATTACAAAGACAATAATAATCAACTATTCTGATAACCCATGGAATCTATGACTGTTTTTCTCCACTATGAAATTATTAATTGATACAGTAATAATGCGTAATAACTGATAAAATACAATTAAAACCTAAATGGAATCGCTATGCATGAGCTGTGAAGCTGTGGAAGCCATGACAGTCTTAACTGTTAAATGTAGAGCAACTGCAAAGAAAACATTGACAGCAGAGGGCAGGAATCAAGAAAGATGAAAGCCCAACTGGAGACTGATGCTGAATAAATAATGATATCCATTGTGGGGAAATGTGATCGGGCTCTCTGAAAATCAATAACTAACAACCGGACCATGATGCCCTGAGTGACTCAGCAACAACTTCAATACACTACAGGCGGTCGATCAACTGCCTGTTCTCATTCTGAGAGACATGACCCAAAACGTACAAGAAAAACTGGAAAGACTTCTAAACAAGTTTCTGTTAGGGTGGTAGAGAAGATCATCTTTTAGAAGAAACTTAGTCAGAAGTGCTGGATGAGCTGCACATTCAAACTGAGTTTCTTAAACACTGCTGATAGTCCTTTCAATAAATTGACAGTGATTCAGAAGCCAGTGACTGGAACAATGGATTACTGCAGCCCAGTCTTTCTAGTAGATACAATATCTGAATACATATTTTCTTTGCAGTCAATTCTAAGGATCACAGTGAATTGGAACAGCATGTCTTCTCCACAAATAGGTTGCTCTGCTAGACATAAACCTTTCTAAATTAGACAGCTGCTGGTAGCTCGATAAAATTAAAAACAAACAAACAAAAAAAATCTTTCAAAAGTATTATTATCTTCAAACTTTAACAACTTTAGAGAATCCAAAGAATGAAGGATGTGTCGATCCCAAGTAGAGGTTATTTAATGGCTCAGTGGCAAATGTGTGTCACCACATTCATGCACCCATTTCCTATCAAAAAACAAAGCAAAAACTCATTTTAATAATTACCGTCAGGCTGCTTTTCAGTGGAGTTACCAAGGTCAAACTATCAGTCCAGGCAATCCACTCAGCCTAAACTCTAGCACAGCTGTATGCGTTGGGAGAAACCAAAGGGGTGGGATTTTGGTTCACAAATCCGGCTTAGCCAGATTTTGGAAACATCATAGAAAAACATCAAAATGCAGGCTTTGATTAGATAAGCTTTGATGAATCAGTGGATTTGATCCATAGCTGTGAGGTTATTGAATCCTCAGCAATGTTTTCCAAAAGAGTACGAAACAGTAGCTTTTATGTGAGAATGTAGTACGTTTTCTCAAGTGAACAATGGTGATGAAAAGTGTCAGTTTACAGCATAATGCGTATTTCACATACACACCGAAGCCAAAGACGTCATCAGCAAAAGGGCCGTTAAGTAATGCGTTCAGCAATGTGTACACTCACAGATAAATGACACAATCCAATGTAATACAACACTACTACTTCCACAACTGGCCAACTGCCCACTGCTCCAAGTTCACTCAGCTGAGAGATGTGTTCGATTCCACCGGCTCCCTTACCTGCGCTCTCGATGAGGGAGCGGGTGCTGCTGTTGGCGTGAGATGAAGGTGGTACCCCACACCGGGCTGCTGTGGCTGTTCCTGAGCCAGCCCACAGGAGGTGACGATGGATACGGGGTGCTTCGGAAGCCATGGTCCGACTCTGTCTCTGCAGTGAGAGACGAGGCTGAGCTCCCCATCAGGAAAAAGTCTCTGAATGCACTCCAAATAAGATATCTGTTTCTTTTTACCCTCCAAGTGCACAGAAATTGATTTTAGTTAAGAGACACTCACTGTGGTTATTTGGGCCACATTTGCAACGCTCATCATGTTTCAGTTCATGCAATAAACTTCCTGTTAGCAACTTTGCTTCGAACAGGCTGATTCCCCCCCCTGTAGAAGAACTCTCACACTCAAGTAAAAATGAGAAAAACAAAACAAAAAAACAACAGTGATCAATGATGAGAGCACTCAAAATGGAGTTGTAACAAGCAGGGGTCCTTGTACGCAGATTAGGGTTAATTTCCAAGATACCACGGGAAAGAAGTTCTCAAATGAAGTAGCAAATTGATTCGTGAAACACTGATTCCAATTCAGTGGTTGATCTCAGAGAGGAGAATACTATTTTCTCACAGCAAAGGCCCATAATTCTCTCTCTCTTGAAGATTTTAAGCTTGTAACACTCTGCACCATGTCTTCCACAGTGCCACTCATAATTCCTCCTGCGTTCCCTCTGACACATCTTCCAAGTCTGTGCAGTCTCATGCCTGGCTCCTCTTTCCTCTGCTCACGCTCGGCAGATCAGCAAGAACAGGAAAAGGTGTGTGAATGTGTTCACTGTATATCTGCATCTCAGCAGTTTAACCAGTCTACCGTTGGTGGATTTAACCTTTGAATGGTCGAGAGGTAATATCTAGGCAGGACATCACAACACGACAGCTGACGGCACTAAAGAGTGGGATGACTTTTGTTGAAATAAACAGCAGAAAGGAATATATTCACAGTAGTGGGCACTGGAGATTGACGCATCAGTGCATTTCCTGGGTAGGGTGTTGGCAAAACTACAACTATGTTAATATCCAAGTCTCATCTTACAGAAATCCAGTCTGACTAACAGCTGCTGGGGAGGTTACCAGTAAAACACCCCAGCTGCATTTCTCCCACTGGATAAAGCTCGCCTGTCCAAACCCTTTAGATGACTTTGGTATTTCCAGATTTCAACACAAAAAAAACTCCAGAATTGAACATGAACACAGCCCAGATATAGGGAGGTGGATTTTAAAACTTCCAGTGTGTTACAGAAGGGAAAGTGTTTACAGCTCAGCCTCATATTCTGGGTAATATCCGATAAAATACCCCAGAGGAATGTTCCGTTTCAGGCTGCGGTGTTTCTGCCAGCACAAGGACGGGAGATGATCCTAGTTTCCGCTGTCTGAAAGACACAGCTTAATTTCTGTCTGATCCCAGAGCTGAGGCCGGCCAGTCTAGTTCATCAACTTGCGCTTGGATTTATGTGGACTTGCCAGACTGTCATTGCAAGTCTCTACAGGCGAAGCGGCTGAAGGAAAAACAAGTATCATACCAGAGAAAGAATTCAAGCAGTCACCACGTTTGCATGCAATCTGATGAGTACTGACAAACCCCGAAGCACAAGTCAAAGGACGGCGTTATTCTGCTTTTAAATGAAGAACACAGTCAATATGAGAAGTACATCACATGGGTTTCTCTGGGGCTGGATTTACATGCTCATCTCACGTTATGGGACAATTAATCGCTGCTAATGAAAGCCAATGTGCGCTTTTAATTAAGTCTGCACCGCAAATCATTACTTGTGGATGAAAAAAAAGGTGGTCGGGGTCCGCTTCCACACTCGGTACACAAGCCAGGGGTGGGTTATCGTGCAAGAGGCGACACACGCTTTGCTCGAAACGTCAAAAATAACCGTGAGGATGTCATTCCGTGAGGCGCACTCAATCCCGCATTAACCGCCTTGGGTCGGGTCTATTCCAGCCTGCGTTCACCTCATATTCCCGGGAATTGTTACAGATGCTGAGGCTTGTTGTCTTATGTTAGAAGGCATCCGAGAAGAAGCTCCAGTCCCGTTGTCGCCTTGAATAGAGGATCACCCATAGTAGAAAACTGCTCCATCCAAGAATCGCAGTGTTTAATGGTTTCAGGTGGGACTGTTAGGCTCCTTTTAGGCATCCGTATTTTCCCATTCTATATTTTTTCCCCCCCACCGGCTTTAATTCTTCCACACTGAAAAGCCCTGGGCGCAGTGGACAAGGATGCAATCTCCTCCTAACAGCGGATTACTGGAGTGTCAGCAGAGCGCATGCGCACTGGCCTCACAGAGGAGGAAGGCTGCGTTCAAGAGATTTAAATAAACCTCAATAGAGTCCAAGCAGACAGGTCTCGCTCATTATTGTGAATAATGATAGTGAGTAATGAATAGTCATGGATGTCAGAAACAGTCAGGAGACAATGGGAATGCAGGACGTGGGACTGAGAAGCCGGATCGTGTGCCAGTAAAAAGCAAAAATGTGACATGTGTAGAAATAAAATGCAACCCTTAGAATAAAAAGACAAGCTTAATATTAACTGTCATTGTCAGAGGAGGTTGTAAAGGGTTAAGGAGAAGACAGCGGTGACTGCAGCACTCATCATTGCTCAACTGTCCCTGCACATTACTGAGATAAGCCTTCAAACTTTCCCTCTCCTCTTTCTTCCACTTCACATCACTTTGCTGACCTCTTTCCTGATCCTCCATTCTCTGTCTCAGTGCACAGTGTTCACCACCAACTCTTTGCTTAGGTCCTAGAAAATGACTCGCATCACATTACAGTATTTTTCTGTGCATTCTTTTGCTGCATAAAATAGCAACTTAAACATGCACCGTGTACTAATGTAGCTCAAGAACAATGACTGTGTGTGGAGTCAGTTGTCTGGAAATGCAATTGGGTTCACAGTTAAAATGAGGGTGTGCTCTTTACGCGGCGATCCGTGTGTGACTCCTGCTCCTTCTTCTGAAGTACTGAGCTGAAAACCGGTTTGTCTCGTAAAGCTTACTAATACAATTCCAGAGAAAAGCAGTACTCTGAAATATGTGGTTGTTATTCATAATAATTTAAGTCAGACATAGTGTTAAGCAGGGTGGGAGGGACTGTGTCATTCAAAAAGCTTTAGGCCCATCCAGTTTCTTATCAGCAGCACAATATGAACCAGTCAGTGTTTAAAAGCAAAAGCAGGTTGTTGGAATACTAATTATTATCTGACTTTTTTTCTTTTTATCTTATTTATGTAAGGCCAGTGTTATTTTAGTCAATATAGTCTTAACGTGTGGAGCTATTAGAAATTCTTTAATCATGTCCTATCAACTTTAAGACCCTAATACTCCTTTTGAATAGTGCACAGAATGAATCTCAAGGTGCTAACTTTCCTTAAAAAACAAGACAAGACATTCAGATATAACTGGTCTACCATGAGAAATCCTGAATATATCTATGTATTCTCCAAAAACAACTGAACATAAACCAGAGTCAGAGAACTACAACTCTTTGTTAAGATTGCACCTGTCCAAGGGCCACCTGTCCCTTTGCCAATCAGCACCCAAAGCTTCAGCAGCTGACACAGTCAGTGCCAGCGAGAGATTAGATTTCATTTCTATTCTCCAGGGACACACACATGGGGTTGGAAGGGAAAGGAGGATGTGAGCTGATTTCACGGTACATTGTCAGTTGTTATTTCTACAATTCATAATGTCCTAACTCAACACACAGGTTTGGACATACCCAAAGTAAATTTACCTCAGTTATTTAATACATTTTCCCAAATGAGAAACCCACACTTAATCCAAATGTAAACCCACTCCAGATATCTTCATTTTATTATTTACATGGATGAGCTGACTTGAGGCCCCAAGCCACATGTCATAAATTCTGCTTCTCAACGCAAATGCATCGATCTTTGCCCTTTGACCTCTTTTGGATCCTATGTTATTGTGCTTTTTCTGTTCTGCGCAGAGACAGTGTTACATATATTGGTGTCCAACTGAGTTCACACCCCGTTATACGTAACCACAGTTAGATAAACAGGGCACTGTCGCATAATCGCTCTCATTTGTGGATAAAGTGTAAGCCTGTGAGCCCTGTCACTTGCACCAACATTAGCTATACAGTGTAGTCTCATGAAAAGTCTCAACATCCCCATTGAGACAGCGGGGTCTAGGACGCCGGGGACCTTGTAAACAAAGACACTTATTCACTCAATGTGTCGCTGTTTTCGACGCTGCCCGAAAGCGGAATACTTGGTCAAGTTCACTCACAAGCCAGTGTCCTTACCTCAAGTCAAGTGAAGGGAAACAATTCCTGTTTTTCAGCCGTTTGTGCGTTAACTTTTCACAGCCATCGAGAGGATAAGTTGCTTCCCGGGTTGTTTTAGGCAAACCCCTAACCCGTCCGGACTCCAGCTTCACGCTTCCCGCATCGGCTGCATGTTTGACACATTAGTGACAAACATGGATATTTACAGTTTATTTTGACTCCGGCAGGTATTAACAAGACTGATGCGACCGCGTACGTTTACCTCAAACAGCCCAGGAAGGAAGGGGAATCTCCAAGGAGCAAATAGAGAGTACTCGTACGTAATATACGTACAGGAGGAAATTTACCGCTTCAGAGCGCCATTTGAAAACGTAAAGCCGTTCAAGAATTGGATTGTATAGAACTACATTTCCCATGATGCACACTGTTGCTCCTGACTAGGATATCCGGGTACGAATGTCGTCACCTTTAGGGAAATAGCAAAAACGAATATTTTCCATACTTAAATCCATATATAATATTATATTTTACCTCTCAGACCACACTTCGTAAATATATGGTCAAAATGTCATATATCTGTTTATTTTAAATCTCAACCGTAAAATATCGAGGATTGTCGTTCAGCTGCATGTCAGTGTTCAGTTATGACACACTACTGCCATCTAATGGCACTTTTCTGAATTATCACAGAAATGTATTAACATCAGAATTGTGTTTGATAATACATTTAATGTCTTAATATCCCCTCAGGGTTTTATTAAATCTCTTCCTAATATTAACTTGTTGTTATTATATATTTTATTTATTACCATTATATAATTAAAATTACTTTATTGAACTCATTCATCAAAAAAGCAAAAAAAAAAAAAAAAAGTGGTGTTGTCCTTGAATGTTTTTCAGCTCTCAGTATAAGGTTTAATCTCTGGCAAGATTTTCACTCACAAACCTATAGCCTTGAAAATATTTGCATTTGCTTGAATGAATTCAAACTGTGCTTAAATATTTAAAGCTAGTAAAAAGAATAAATGCACAGAACATGTATCATATTGTAAAACACTTCATACAATTAAAATTAGATAGACACATACTTGACATACATATGCCTAAGTATGTTTATGTGTAATAAACTGTTTTCCCTTGTGTGTTTTATATGAAACAAGGCTTATGTACAAAGGATAATGGTGATGTCACAGATTTTGCACAAAACATTTCACTATTTTTGCTTATAGTAAATACTGCCTTGATGACCACTTGTTCCAACCATATTTTAAGACTAGTTCTACATTTTAAGCCCCATCACAATTACATTTTAGACAGTTTTCCCCAATTATAATTGTCTAGGGAATATTTTCAAAGTAGCCTATAGTGAGCCCAAAGTTAACTAAATCAATTCATGTTTTTAAGAAATTGTCTATTTCTGTAAAACTATGAGGGATAGAATAAATGTCATTAGGATAAAACATGTGAACCACGCAGAGAGTCTGGATTATCTGTTAATGCCGGTGTCACCCGGGTTGTTTGAACCGGGGAAGTTCAGAGGATTAGGCAACTATGGGTGCAATAATTATGGAAGCATGAGGGCCAGAAAATGTCTGATTAAGATAATAGGTATTACTTGGAGCAATCAGTCAGCACAGTAAATTGTAGAATATTAGATGAAAAAAATATATATAACACAACTGGAAGTAAAAAAAAATCCTGTTACCTCGGGTAGGATGCCTCTCACTAATAGGCCTATAAATCATTTAGGAAAAGATAGCCTGCCATCAAGGAGGTCTGTGAAAGCACAGACACAGACTGTAAATCTTTGGGATTATAGTGATTTATCTTCGGGGTTGAGGAAGGCGGAGCGAAGCATCCTTTGATAGACGCGGGCAGAAGAGTTGAGAATGAATCTGGGCGGAGGAAAGTTACTGCGGGACGCTTCTTTCATACTTAGGCACTAGTTTGAGCTCCAAGTGCCTACAGGGTACAGTTTTATAAAATGTTAGCACTGGTGGAACAAACAGAAATCTGCGCGCGACTAAAGCTAGCTAACCTTTTGACGGCGGCTAACATCCTGGAAAAGGAGAGGTTTCGTTCAAGGTATGAGAATGAGTACATCTTTGTACAGCTGCTTTTTTTGTTCTTTGTAAATTCTTGTGCACTTGTCCTGCTCTGGAGTGAAGGAATATAAACCAGCATCGCGACTTTCCATTTTCTTTTTTTGTGTGACCCATGTGTCGGAGTTAACAATTCTAGAAAGTTGCTAGCTAGCTCACTTGAGTGAACTTAGTCCGGGTGTATTGTTTTCAAAGGCCAGTGTCGGTGCGTACACACTGTTGTCATGACAATGCTAGGGAAACCCAGCGCGAGGCACGTTGGGACACAAAAGACACCAGCTTCACTGTCCAACTTTGCTTTAAAATTCTCTCTCTATGTGTGTGTGGAGGCGAAAACACTCAAAAGTTAACAGAAATAGCCTTAAAAAAAAACAAAAAAAAAAAAAAAAAAAAAAAAAAAACCTGAGTTCTGGTGTTCAGCTTTGCCTTTTAGCCAACAGCATAAAAGCAGGCATACTACTTTGGTATCCTGTGTCAGTGGAAAGAGGAGCCCTATGGGGAGGTAAGGGGGGTGGTGGGGGGGTCAGGAGGATATGTGAAAACTGTTGGACTAAGGTGTGTCCTGTGTTTATATGAGACAACTTGTGACCCTGCTAGTCAGGAAAGGGATGCTTTTAGTCCTCTCTTTTCTATTTTATGGCCTGCATACATGTGGAAATGCCTGCATGGCTTCCACAATAGAGAGTGAGTAACAATTGTCTTAGGGGAAAAAGGAAAAAGATGTGTGTGGTTGAGATGAGAGCAACACACAACACACACAACACAAGGGAGGCAGACGTGTCACTGTGTGTTCCATGTGTCCCATCTGCGCGTGGTAGGAACAGGGGTCAGGGGCATTGCTTGGTCACGGCCCATGTGAGGACAGAAAGGGAAACAAGAGGAGTGTGTGTCAAGGGGCTGTGTTTTGTCGCTATTACAGATGGTAGGCTACCACACACACACACACACACACACACACACCCAGACACAGATCAGACTTCTGCTGCTGCTGTTGGCACGAGTCTGACTAATGACAAGCAGTGTAGGCTCTCCCCTTTGGTGACTCATATTTTTATAGTTGTTTACAGTCTTGTGCAAGGGAAGTTTTCACAACTCCAGGTGCTTAAAGTTGGCAGTCTTATGGATTTGTGCCATGCTTGTCACTAAGCACAAAACCAGTAAAAAAATATCAGATAGCATCAGCATCCTTTTTATTACATATATAACACAAATATACAGGAAAACCCAAACCACATCAAAGACTCATCCTGATTAATTGTTTTACTCTATGTATCCATGTACATTATGCATTTAATTCTACTGTCAACAATGCATTTATTTTATTTGTAATTTATTAGAAAAAGAACTAGGGAGGCACTGATTACAAAATGCTTGTCTGATACCAATAGGTATATTTGTAATAACATTTTGGCTGAGAGCCTATGCTAACACTGATGTCTGCACCTTTAGGTTATTTTTGTTGTTGTATATCCCCCCTAACAAAGGATTTTTCATGATACAGTGCTGTGCAAAAGTCTTACACAACCTTTAGTTCTGTTGTTTCTGCAGGGTTGTACTGAGTAGTCATATTTGTTCCTCAGTGTCTTTTCTACAGAGACAAAAAGAAAATACAGAAAGTATGTAAACAGTATTAAAAACATGGAAGAAATCTGAACTATATCACTCCTACAGGGTGAAATGAGCACTTATTATGGCATCTGTTAACATGACAAAATAATACACCAAACAATAACAAACATGTGGTAATGTGTTGAATGAATCCTGGTGTAAAATACCATAAATTAATGCAGTAAATCTCATATTGTCTGAACAAGAGAGTTAAAGACATGCTAAGTACAAAGGGTAGCTTAGTGGTTTACACCAATGGCTTTGGTGGCTGGTTTGAACCTCAGGTGGGTCGTTGGGTAAGACCCTTTACGCTATACACACCTATACCTGTAGCCTCAAGGGGGCAGAGGTTAGAGAGATAAATAAGGTTGTGTCGGGAAGGGCATCCGACGTAAAAACTTGTGCCAAAAAAAACACGTAAATCTGATTCGCTGTGGCGACCCCTGAAGGGACCAGAAGAAAGAAACTTACTTATTTACCAAAACCCATACTTTGTGAAATATCACGTCAATATCTATGAATCACTTTTTCACCCATCCAGATGGCACTGTGCCTCATTCCAGCGACAGAATATTTCCAAATATACTGCTGTACTGTGTTTGTCTCATGGATAATAAACTCTGGGAATGAAGCAAACAGGGATGCACCGTTATATCAGGCCAGGCATCATAATTTGCCGATATTTACCGATATCAACCAGTATCGCTATCAGTATATAAAGGTCTTTTCGCTGGTAGCAGTTGTAGCTATTTATCTGTTTTGCTATATTTAAGGTGTGTTTTGATGTGTGTTGTTTCAAAGATAATCAGAATCACCTTTATTGGACAAGTTTATGCACAAAAACACTGCAGGTCACTCTGGCTTAAACTTGGTTCTCACACATTTTAGATAAGAATATGTACATCACAGCGTTCTAAGATTCACTACAAACCTTGTGCTGCTCTCACTCATCACCGTCTTTCCTAAAATAATGTAAACTGGTCTTTGTTATTTGCTCATTGCCTCAGACACTGGCATACTTTAATTTACAAAGTGATTTTGGGGAGATTTTCTTCTTACCTGAGGTTTATTGATGTTACAATCTCTACCCACTGGACACTTTGAAATATTTGTTTTCTAAAAAAAAAAAAAAAAAGATTGACTAAGAAAAGGAATTTTTTTTAGGTTTTCAGCTTCTGATGCCTGGAACAAGCTTCAGTCTGAGCTCCATCTACAAACACTGATTCCTTTGAATCATTTTTGGTTTAAAGGCTTAATATTAACTATCCAACACCATTGGCACCAGCATTTACTAAAACCCGTACTTTGTGAAATGTCATGATAGCACAGATTAATCAGTCTTTCACTTATCCAGATACCACTGTGCCTCATTCTAGCTTCAACATATTTCCAAATGTACTGCTGTACTGTCACTGATAGATCTATCAACTTCAGTCTAAGCTCCATCTACAAACACTGATTCCTTTGAATGATTTTAAAGACAGAGTGAAATCCCTGGAATCAAGGCTGTTGGTCTGTAAATGTTTAGATTGATAGTTTTGTGTGTCTGCATATACATTTATTGTGAAATGTTATGTTTTAGCCAGGTCTCCCTTGAAAAAGATCCTCTTCTCAAACCTGGTTAAATAAAAGTAAAAAAAAAAAAAAAAAAGTAAATGTATTAAAATATTGCATGAACAATAAAAGTTTTACAAAACTAGACAAATAGTGTGACAGAACAATAGTGTAAGTGTAAAAAAATATAGTGCATTATATAAGAACAATCACGCTTACTTTGCAAATATACATGAGGTATATACTGTTGCAGTTTGGCATTCAACAGACTGCCCGGGGAAAGATACTGTGCTTGAATGTGTTAGTTTTGGCATACAGAGTTCTGAAACACCTACCATAGGGGAGCATGTGATAAAGGGCTGAAACATTACAAAAAAAGTAGGCTAACTATTTTTACATTTACAGACCTGTGAAAAAGACTTAGGCCAACATTACGTTTACTTTTCAGCATTTTCATAATGACAACACAAGTGTAATTCCCAGTTTTTGTATTAAAATATAACCAAGTTGTACAGAAATATGTGCAGCACTAAAAACAACAATTTAAGTGAAAAAAAAAAAAAAACACTTTCTGCTGCTGACCAAAATGAACCCTTTGTTGGGCAAGTGACTGTTATTGGTAATTTCTGTATATACCTATTACATGACAGTGACAGCAATAGTTATAGTGGAGGACAGTGAGTCAACAATTTCAGGTTCAATGTGGTTCTACAGGGTCTATAAGGTCCACCTGTGCATGAACAGGGAGTGGACCTGCTTTGTTAGGTACCATGAAGTAATGGTACTAATGTAATGAT
>JAPSES010000109.1:11458690-11471526 GCA_029822895.1 Maxillicosta whitleyi
TTGGTTCAACTGTTGAAAATGATCAGATTGATAATAGTCTTTTATAGGAATTGATACGAAGGCTTTTAAATTTATAAAAGTTTGAATGTATCACTTTAAAATCTACTCTTCAGAAACCCCTCTTTAAAAAACAAAACAAAAACACTTTTAATCATGTAAAAACCCAATTTGCATTTGAATGAGTGGCGAAAATCAAGAAAACTCCCAGTGGAAGCACATTTTCATTAAATTAAATGAATATATTCTGCTATTACTTGATATTTTCCTGTTACCCTGGCGTCTACATTATACATATATATTCCGTATGTTTTGTCTTAATATGTTTTATGTGCTTTTATTCAATCCATCCTAACTTTGACCTTTAATGTACTTTTGCTCTGGGGTCTTTTGGTCCTCACCCAGTGCTTGGATTTGAGATGGTGCATTGTTTGCATCTAGTGTCTGCTCTAGAAAGCTATATGGAACACCCAACCTCTGCGCAGCTGTTCGTCTGTTCTGGTGATGGAGCTATTGGCAAGCCCTTTTCCAAACAGCGGCTCACACACCGGCTATGTGAAGGCATTTCGCATGCCTCTGAGCTAGCAGACTTAGACCCCCCGGAGCCATTTGAGCACTCTACCCAGCTTTAGACACTCTGTTGAGTGGAGCATCTGTAAAAGTATACCTATTTGAGGTTGTCTTCACTGAGGATATTTGTCTGCCTTGATGTTTAATCTGCTGCTAGCTGTTTAATACTCCCAGATCATTCTCAGATCCATCCATACTTAGGATGTACTTTGGCCTGTTGAGGTGCTACTTTTTCTCCATCACTGAAGCGTTATTAGAGATTTCCTAAGAGACTGTGCTATGATCTAACTTTCATATGTTTCTTCTCTCTTATCCCAATATTGATCAATTTATATCAAGATAATGATGGGTTTCAAGATGTATGTTTCAGTGTTTATAAATTGAATAGTCTCTAAAATTAATTTTTGATTAGAGTTGACCAATATAACATAAAATTATTGTTATTGCGATAATGAAGTGTGCAATAATATTTTTTTTTCTTTCATTAGCTCTCTTGTTTTACACACCATGAGGTACAAAAGTGGTTTATTCTATCACTAACCGACTAATTTTCTGGCAAAAAACTGAAATAATGCTATCGCTGCTGGTTGAGTGCACGTTTACATGTTATTAATGTTGAAAAGTTGGAAATATTTTCAGACCACAACTATGGGCAAAGCCTGAACAATTATATTTAAAGATTTTATATTTATATGCAGTATTTACCAAACCAGGCAAGTAATGGATTAGTGTTTTGTTAAAGCTCTTACTCTGGCACTTTTGTTATTATAAAATACTTCTGTGTCATTTACATACTATTACATATGTATAAAATCAGAAAACATTCGGTTATGTTTGTGTCTAATGGTCTATGGCAGCAGCATCACCAGGTTCTTGGACAGAATTGATTGTAGTAGTTCAATATTTTGTCTAAAATTATAAATAATTGTGTCTGATTACAAACAATTGACTCATTTTAATATTGTTATGGACATTTTTCTTAGATGAAATTTGTATTTATTTAGGTGAATGAGAAATATGGTAATATTATCGTTATCACAATGCTGAAAATGAAATGAAATGAAAATGAATATAAATCTAACATAAATATCAATGTGTTCATTCATTCATTCATTCATTCATTCATTCATTTGTTTTGAGCAGAAGAAACAACAAAACATTGTATCTGTACAAGGACCTTACAGCAGAGCAAATACATTAATAAATAAAGTGGTCAAAACAATATAGCAATATCATGTACACAACTAATAACAAAAAAATGTCAATATGTATTGTTCGGAAAAAAAGCGGGAAGAAGAAAACTTATTAAATCCCGCCCCCACGTCTCATTTATACAACATAACACAGAGTCCTAATAGTAAACAGATTTGCAAAACTGGCGTATATTATACATATTAACTATCTTAAATGTTAGTGTGTATAACTTATAATACAATATATTTCAATCATAATTATATACCAACAATGGTAATGGAAGTGACACATACCAACGTGGTAAACAACAACAACAACAACAAGTAATGCATTTTATTGAATTTTCTTATTGAAATCTATTGAAATTTCTTATTTTATTGAAATTTTATAATGTATGTATAATCAGTTATCTTGTACTTTTGTAATTTTAGAACTCTGCAATCAAATATCGACATTTTATAATGTATGTATAATCAGTTTATCTTATACTTTTGTAATTTTATAATTCTGTGCAATCAAATCTTAATTTCTTATTTATTTCTTATTTCAACCTTGTCATAAAATTCTATTTTAATTTTTAATCAGTGTGAAGCATTTTGGGTTACAGTTTTTTTTTTTTTCATGAAAGGTGCTATACAAATAAAGTTTATTATTATTATTATTATTATTAATATTAATGCATTAAATAGGAAAAGCAACCATGGAGCTATCAGGTGTAAACTATAGCGTCAAAAATTAATCACTGTAAAAGTCAATGAAATAAAACAAATAAACAATATAATGTCATACAAATGATTTAAATTGTGTTCAGACAATAAAACGTATTCTATCATGACAACATATAATGTCTACTGTCATATCCCACCGCTCTAGATGATAAAACACTTGTCAGTCACATGTGATACGTGCTTGTCTCTCTCAGATATGGTGTCATCTCTCTTTCGTTGTTTGACTTTATTTTGAAATGTCAGGTATTTTTGTGTAGAAGCGTTTGTTCGCACTCCTTTCTCTGCTCTCTGATCTCTCCCCCCACTACTTTTATTTGTTTGTGTGTTTTTACAGTAACCCCTCTGCAAACACACACTTATTGATTCCTCGCGGCCCCGTCACGCCGTCCTGCCGTATCCCGTGTCTGACCCATCTGCTCCTCTGTCCTCTCCACCTCATCTCTGTGGCCTCCCCCTTTTCTCTCCTTCCTCCCCTCCGTTGACCTGCCCTTAATCGGTCTGCTGCAGTTTCACCTACAGGATCCAAGCAGCTGTCAAACAGATCCCTGCCTGTTGAGGTTAACCTTAAGTGGGCCTGAGCCGGGGCCAGAGCCTGGGTTTTGAGTGGTTCTCAGGGTCTAGGGCCCTCAGGCACAAAAGGAGGGCCAAAAGCATTTCTTTGAGAGCACCAAATCTCCTGTCTCGTCTTCTCCCTTTACTCGGGCCTCTCTTCCTCCATCCCTGCCTCCCTCTCACCCTCCATCCCTCCTTCCCTACCCTCTACCCCCTCCAGACTCTCTGTCTGCGCTGACACCGCCTTTAATAAGGGGGGAGTGGGGTGCACTGTTTATTTGTGTGGTGCGAGGTTAAAAACTTCCCCCTTAATTGACATTCCGGTAACACTTTCCAATAATGGGGCGAGCAATTTCCTTGAAATTGATGTGTGTCCACCGCAAGGAAAAACACCGCTTCTAGCTTTCACTCACCCACGGATGACCTACACTTGTGCTGCGTCTTTGTCTGTGTGTGCGTGTGCGACTGTGTCAGCGTGAGAATCGTTTCAATGGTCTTCCTCTGGCGGTAGCAGCGTATTTTTGTGTGTTTAAGAAAGCAAACACACATTTCAGTCATTCTCCATCTCGAGGCCACTAATATGCGTTAGTCATTGTGTTCATTTACATAAACGTGTGCATATTTTTAGTTTATAAATGACCCCTGTATGTGCACATGCATGTGGAAACATGCCCGCTATATGCGAGTTGCTGTAATTATCTTGTTTTCAGAGCTTTTGTTAGACTATTTATTGCTTGCGCAGCTTTTATTTCTGCACCAACGAGGTGGACATAAATAAATACTTCAAATATTTTCATTTTTCATTTATCCCACACACTAGTGAGTGACAGTTGCACCACGTCAAAATGCTAAAACAAATTCACAGTAGAAAGCCTATTTTGCCCACTGCTCAGTCAATGTCTGTCTGTGAGAAAGTATGCAAACATAAACATCTCCCTCTGCTGCTGACTGCATCCTTGGCCTACACGGTGACCACTGGATAGGACTTGTGGTGTAATGACGCCCAGTGTTAAATGTGTGTGTGTGGAGCGCAAAGAGAGAGACAGAGTAAGAGCATAAGAGACAGTGTGTCAATAAGTCGATGGGTAAGTGTGATAAATGTGTGTGTAAGTATGAAAGTGTGTGTCGGTGTGTGAGCGTGTGTCTGTGTCTGTGTGTGGCTGCAGGCAGACGCTGGCTGGTTCCTGGCCTTGTCATTCTGTCTCCCACATGCTCTCTGATGTGGTTTGGGGCTGTGGCTTTCACTATGGAGGGGGATAGCCACCGCACACACTCACACTGTTCTCACATGTCTGTGGAAACACACATTGCGCGCTGGTATGCAGTCACATTCTCAGAAATGCAGACGCACATACTGAACAAACGCACACGTACGCACACACACACACACACACACTCGGCTCAAGCCCTGAAGGATGTAACAACACATCAGCGGCTTGCCAAAGTGTCTGAATGGACGCCGGAGCGCAATCGTAGACTAACACACACATTGCGCTAGACGCCATCCGTGGTGCTGGTGGGCTTCCACAATAAGTGGTTAGTTAAATTATATCAAAGACAGATGTTGGCTTCGGTCCCATCATACTTTGTGTGTGTGCTTGTGTGTGTGTGTTTATGGTGTTTGTGTGATTGAGAAAAAGGAGAATACTGATATGCAGATCCTTGAGAACGCATGATTCTTTTGAAATTATATACTATTTTATTTTCACTGTCATTTTATACTGTGCAGATATTTGACTTCATATCAAGTATGTTAAAGGATAAGTGTTTTATGGAGGTCTAATCGCAAAAATCGAAGTATATTATTCAGTAATACAATTCAGAATTATGTTCCCTTTAGTGTATAATTACAGAAAAATAAGAATGGTTCTGTTTGCGTGGCCTTAGAATGATCTGATTCTATCTACAGTTGAGCGGGTGGCTTTCACAGGCTCCAACATGTTACATCACCATGTTTCTACAGTAGCTCACTCTGGATTTCTCCTACTTCTCCTCTTTTATGTTTTACAGCAGTGCACTAATGTCATCTATTATGTTTGACTGTGGACCGGAGTTAATACCAACCCCCCCTGTCCAAAAAGCCTAGAATGGACAAGCCAAACACTGGTTCTGGTGAGGGCCTTCTGTGATTATAACAGCCCCTTGAGGGGGGGGGGTGTGGGCAAAAGGATATTTAATCATTTGCGGTCAGCATGTTCATTGATTGGTGCCGCTATATTAGACGCTGAACCTTCAAGTGAGACATCAAATATTGAAGACAGATCAATGATCGGAGAGAATCTTATCCCATGACATATTATTTAATCCATACTGAGACATGAAATTATTCCTTTGCCCACACAAAATATAGAATAGAATAGAATAGAATAGAATAGAGTAGAATAGAATAGGATAGAATAGAATAGGATAGAATAGAATAGAATAGAATAGAATAGAATAGAATAGGATAGAATACAATACAATACAATACAATACAATACAATACAATACAATAGCTCTTTATTGTCAGTTACAGGACCTGTAAGAAAATTACATTCTGAAAATATTTACATCTACAAACTAGTTTATCATTTACCCCATGTGCATTGTGACTTACAGATCACAGTGAATCTACAAATACACAAAACATTTAGTAAGAGGCCGAATATGGTTAAAATATACCTTATTTAAGACATTTCATGTCCATATTTATTCAGGTTATTCACATTTTATGTTAATGACGCTGTGCTTTTCATACACTAAAACAAAAAGAAAAACTTGGAATTGTCATTATTGAGTTGTTATAATGATAGTAGTTTACATGTACCACCCCCTTTGTGATCATATTGATCTGTACGTGGCTCTTGGGTAAAATGATTTTGACATCACTGATAGTTAATATTCCACTGTAATTTCTCACAAATTCAGTTCAAGGGCTGGATTGGAGCCTTTGGTGGGTCAGGTTTGGCTCGCAGCCCCTGACTTAGTGCAAAAACACTAGAATGATACTGAAAAAATGTCAGTAATATTCATATACTACTAAAATACTGTTATAATATGCAGAAAGCTAACTCTATACTACAGATGAGAAATATGTACAACAAATTAGGATATATAAATAAATACATACACACACACACACACACACACACATATATATATATAGAATAGAATAGAACGCCTTTATTGTCATCACACAGAATGTTATGAAATTTCAAGCTTCCCCATAAAGTGCACACATACATATAGAGTAAATTGAAAAAGTATAAAAAGTTTAAAAAAAAAAGTACTATACAATATACAAAAACACTATATACAATATGAAAAGAGCACCTAGTTGCTATATACATACAAAATTGTGTAGATCCTGAATGGAGAATACAAACAAGATAAAACCCAGTAGGCAAAAACAAGGACAGTAAAGTGGCTAAAATATCAGCATCCAGTGGTGTACTAATCATGTGTAACATTGTAACCATCATTCAAGTAAATATATATATGTACATATTTATATATGTATAAGTAAACTAAAAAGAAAAAAAAACAAAGTGCATGGGTTGTGACTATTACATGACATGTACCATCATAAATCATTTCTGACACTCTTGAATATGTTATTAATTAAAGGTAGTGTACTATTGCATTTCATTTAGTTTAAACAGCATCACTTTATTTATTTATTTATTTATTTGTTTGTTTTTCTCATAGCTATCACTTGTCTGATTCGGTGCATAGAAACTTCAGACCAACACCACCTTGTTCGTGATATCCATAAAGAGCAAACCTCAGCAGGCAACGTGACAGGGTGTTAAACACACTCATATGCACACACACAAGCACTCGCACACAGCCATATATCTGTGCACACATGCCGTAGAAAAACCACAGTCTCTCGTGTACTTGTATACACAAACCAGAGTCTCTCCCTCTCTCTCACTTTCTCTCACTCTGTCTTTATCTCACTCTCTCTCTCACACACACACACACACACAGTTGCACATACACACTCTTTTTCTCACTCACACCCACTGGCACTCAGCCTCAGTAGAAACTCTGTGTTACTGACCCCTCCTGGTTACATGGTGAATTGGACATTTGGCAGGACTTTTGTATATTTACACAAATCTTTAATACATATCTTCTCTAATGAGACGCCAGAATCCAAATCTGCTACCAGTGAAATATGATGTGTATCATGAAAAGGGACAGGAGAGGTGGAAGAAGGGGAGGGGTGGGGGGTGGAGGTACAGTAAAGGAGACTGGGCTTATTTGATTTGACAGGCCTGCACACGGACTTACAGGACAGGGTATCTGGTAGTGTTTGCTACTTCAGCTGCTCAACGAACCCGACGTTTATTTATCATTTAATAAACTGTCCTTATTGTACAGCATTTCCACTGCTACTATTTATTAATAAGATAGAGATACTAAAAACTATGAGCAAATGTTTTCCAAAAAATTTAAAGTGCAGTTAATACATTGTAAACTGAAATGAAAGAGGATTTCAGGTTAAGTCACTCATCTTAACTTTATCTCAGTTGTACAACAATAAAATGGTTTTGCATATGGATATAAGTCATATTGGATGTCATGCCTTCACCATCCAAAAATCAAGACTTTCTTCATAAGACCTGAAAAACTACCACTGAATTAATAAAACTGGATTAAAACCAGTCACACTCTCAAAGTTAAAATTCATTGAAACTTTTTTTTTCTCTTGTAAAGCTAAAATGAAATAAAACCCAAACTGAAAGACTCAACTAATATATGAATATATAGAACTAATATGTGAAATGATGCATCTCTGGCCATGATGCTTTCCTTTTGGAAATGGCTCAGCTGCAGGACCAGCACCAACAATTTCAAGTGTGATTATTCTCAAATAACTTTCACTAAAAGTGAAACCCCATTTCCACAACTCGGTTTCAGAACAGCGATGTAGTTTGTTTCTTACTCTGCCTCTCATCTTACCCTTCACCTAACCTCCCTGAGGTGATTTTTGCTTATCACTCTGAGCCTCTGCCAATCCCAAAGTATCCTGGAGGGTTCTTGAAGGGCCCGCCATCCCTTATTTTCTGCACGCCTGTCTCTTTAAGGTGGTGTTTGTTTATGCCGAGGCTCGGCTCAGTGAGACCTGTGCAGGCTCAGTCCTGGGCTCCTTTCATAGGGGCTCCATTTTGTTCTTAATAAAATGGCACTCAGTGGCCGGGGGACTGGCAGGCACCCAGCTCCCTGGGAAACCAAAGAATGCTGGCCTTCATTTAGCGACAAACAGCTACTGCCTGAGGAGGCTAGTTCTCCACTCTGCTCCTCAATACTACTGCTGCTGAGGCCTGTGTGTGTGTGTGTGTGTGTGTGTGTGTGTGTGTGTGTGTGTGTTTATGTGTGTGTGTCACAGTGGAATGGGGCCACGGTTGAAGGAGTCAGGTATGGCGGCTCCTTACATAGCCTGTTTCTTGTTGACATTTGCTTGCGCTACTTTGTCTTTTCACCTCACTGTCTCTGTGTCTGCATCCCTGTCTCGACTCCCCACTTGAAAACATGCAGCACCACTTCTCCTCATCCTCTGCCTCGCTCCCCCTCGCTCTCTCCATCACTCTGTGTGAATGGTGGGAACAGAGCAGCCATTAAGATGCATATTTAGAAGGGCTTCACCCCTCCTTCTCCTCCCATGTCCCATACACTCTCATAACACACATACACATACTGTAAGTCACTAAGAGTGCCTGTCACCAGGGACATATGCATCATTACACACACACACACACACACACACACACACACACACACACACAGTGAAGCAGACTTGTTGGAAAGCTGGAATAAGAATAGACAATTGTACATGTAGCCTGAGGGCAGTACTTTTGATGTTTGATGTTAAAACTCTATTCGGACCTTTGTTTTGTTTGCAGATGATTCAGATTCATTTTGTTTCATAGAAAGTACTCAAAGATACGTTTGGAAACAAAACCTAAAATGTAATATGATGCAAATACATTATAATTCCAATTATAAAATGTCTAGAGTATATTTAATCCATTGAGATAAAGTTGAAAAAGTAGATTTAAACACTGACACATTCAACACTATATTCACAAATTTACTAATATTTTCTTTAAAAATAAGTTTAGCAAGGGGCCTAAATATACAGTATAATTAATTCAATATTAACAGGTCTTTTTGTTCCAGTGTCAGAAGTGCTGCTGTGGTATCTCTTCTTCATGATTAAAAAGTGAATGTGTGTCCTATCAATTACACCAACAGTATTATGAGCTCTATATATCTATGAGCATCATTTTTTTATAACCTTACAAAGAGTGGATGTCTTGTGAAAATGAAATGCAGTGTGGCCCAGTATGAGACTGTAAATGCATTTCCATCCTGCTGTTTTCTTTATTTGTTTTGTGTTGTTATTATTATGTACACTACTGCTCAAATGTTTTAGAACACCCCGATTTTTCCAGGTTTTTATTGGAATTCAAGTAGTTCAATTCCAATGAACAGCTTGAAATTGTCCAAAGATGTTGAAGTGCCAGAGGTAAAAAGGTAATGTTAACCAAAACTGAAAAATAATGTACATTTCACAATTATTTAAAAAGACCATTTTCAGGAAACAAGAAATTGGTTAAAAATTTATAGCGGTTCTGTAGCAATGGGGGTTGATCAAGCCTCGGAAGCCCCCCCCCAGTCCCGTCTGCATAAACGTAGTGTTGGAACACACTTTGGTGTCATACTGTTGCGAGCATTATTTCAACAGTATTATACTGCAGAAAGCAGTGTGTTACTATAAAAATGGAAGGAAAAGGCAGTTAATGATACTAGAGAAACAGACCATAATAGCACTTAAAAATGGAGGTCTTTCCTACAAAGAAATTGTCAAGAAAGTCAAGGTGTCCGTGAGTCCAGTTTCCTTCACCATCAAAAGGCATCAGAAACTGTGGGAAATAATGACAGGACGAGGTGGGGCAGACCCAAAACCACATCAGCATCAGAAGACAAGTTTGTGTGAATCAACACCTTGTGTGATATGTGACTCACAGGACAACAACTTCAAACACAGTTTAATAATGGTCGACATAAACAAGTCTGAGTTTGAACTGTGAAGAGAAGTCGTCCAGTTGTAGGTTTGATGGGTTGAGTTGAAAAAAGACAGGCATTACCAGGGTTCTAGCTAGGATTTTATTTTAGAGTAGGGGTGTTGAGGTGATTGTGTGGAAGCTGAGTTACCCCCGTTGTTTTAAGTGTAAACGAACGTCACCGTACATCTGTGGCCTGACGTCAGCACAGAGGGAGCCAATGGCAGTACACTCACTCACTCAGGCTATAAATACATTCCTCCGAGGAGACACACGAGAGAAAATACAGATAATTCAGAGTAGCAACCGTTAATGTCGGAGCCTGCGTTTGATCTGGGCAAACAATTACAGTCAAAATGGTGATACGCTGTACTGAAATTTAGCGTATCAGGAGAAAATTTTGTGTATCGAGAGAAAATTTAGCGTACCAGGTCAAAATTTTAGCGTCAGGGGCCGATACACTAAATTGCGCTAGCTAGAACCCTGATTACTGAGACTTCAGAATAAGAAACAGAGGTTTGTCTGGGCCATGAAACACCACCAGTGGAAGACTGAAGACTGGAAGAAGGTGTTATGGACTGATGAATCCACAAGATTTGTGTTACGCCGTTGAGTAGGTGAAAGGACGGTTCCTCAGTGTGTGGCAACAACTGTCAAACATGGAGGAGGAAGTGTGATGGTCTGGGGCTGTTTTGCTGGATCCAGGTTCGGTGACTTGTACAGAGTGAAAGGAACCTGAACCACTAAAGTAAGATAATGACCCAAAACATAAGTCCAAGCTCTGCCAGAACTACCTTAAGAAAAAAGAACAAGATGCTAAGATTGAAAAAAATGGAGTGTCCAGAACAGAGTCCAGACTTAAAACCATGGAGCTGGTTTAGAATGAACTGGACAAAAGAGTGAAAGCAAAACAACCTACACGTGTTACACATTTATGGGAACTTCTGCAACAGACTTGGAAGAACTTTATGAACAATATTTAATTTCCATTGTAGAAAGAATGCCATGTCTGTGTTCAACTGTTATATCTGCCAAAGGTGGATACTTTGATGAGTAAAAGTTTAGAATATATTTTGGTTTCTAAATTGATTCCATGATTTTTTTTTTAACTTTAATTGTTTATTTGTTTGCTTTAATTTCAGAGTACACTAAGACATTAAACTGCATCATTTTCAATTAAATTCTGGAAAAATTGGGGTTTTCTAAAACTTTTGATCAGTAGTGTATGTTTTCAATTTGCACACTAAAAAAAACAAAATGGAAATGCAGCTCAATAAATAAAAGTTTCCAAAATGTTTTTTTTTTCTTTTTTGGGAAAAGAAACATTGCAAAATCCTAACAGTTGCCTAGTATCTTATTTTGACATTATGTGGTAGGTAAGATTTATAGTAATCAGTCATTTCTTCTGACCACAAACCCTACAAAATACAATCTGTAACATTTAATTAACCCTTAAAGACCCAGACAGTCACCAGTAACCGAGAGCATTTACTCATCTAAAATGTTTAATGAGTGTTGATCCACTTATCCAGTCAATACTTCTAAATAACTGAGGTAATTAAATGCAGTGTCTCAGCTTTTTGTGGTCACCGGATATGACTCATTTGAACATTCAGAGGCTCTGTAGTGAACATAGAAATACCATCCTGTTCTGCAACATTGATTCACCAGTAAAAATATGTAGGTTGACAAATGACGGTGGTTTGAGATGCTTGTTTTTACATTCAGTTATTGATGTTTTTGCTAAAAAGGTCTTTTTTTTTTCTTCTTGTCTGTTTTGATAAAATAAACTTGGCATTTACTCTGAGTTTTTATGAACATCCACATGATCTTTGTGTCAAATATAAGAAAATACATGGTTTATACTGAAAAATGCAAAATACAGAGGACAATATTATAATAAATAGTGATAAATTACTTATGAGAGAATTAATTCCTTTGGGAACTACCACAGAAGTGGGTTAATTCACTACCCAGCAGCTTTTAGGGAATTTCTTCATCTTTGTATTTCCATTTTTTTCTCGTCTACAATAAAAACCTTTAAGCCTTTTCAAGGTATTTCTCCCTACTCGTAACTGTTTTCAGTTTTCACTTTAATAGCTCTTAAGAAGGATCTACCAGTATCGATACTGGTATCAGATATCAGACAGATGGTTTGGATATTGGTAACAATGGTGGAGCCATCCACATACCAATCTGTTCAGTTCAATTTTATGTTCTTCTACATGTGTCATCACTCTGCCAGTCTAAATTATTACCAGACAATCTACGTACATAATAACATGTAAAATCCAATAACGACCATTAAGTAATATATGTGACTTCAAGCTGCAGGAGCTGAAATCAGGGTGGAGAAAATGCACATGTTCCATCTACAGCTATCTCCACTGGGTCCAAATCCAAAGAAAGTTTGCATTGTGGTGCCAAAAAACTATCAAACAATTGAGCTTTAAGTAAGTCAGTCCTTTATAGTTAAAATAAACCTTTCCTTACACCAACAAGAAAGGGCTTTGGAGAGTTTTCATACTACTACTCCAACAATAGATTAGATTAGATTTGATTAGGTCAGACTTTATTAATCCCACAATAGAGAAATTCAAAGGTCAAGATAGCATCACAATAAAGTGCAAGGAAAAAAGTGTACGTATAAGGATAGTGCAATAGACTACATACATATTTATAACAGAAGAAGGATAATAAAATGTCAAACAGTACAGATGAGACACATACAAGACAGAGT
>JAPSES010000109.1:11471626-11490483 GCA_029822895.1 Maxillicosta whitleyi
GTGGGTATGTTTCCAGTGTCAAGAATCTAATAAAATAGATAAAAAACAAATGTGGGAGTAATATTGCAGGGTGTCAGACACAATATGTGGGGGAACTGTGCTGCTTGGCGGAGGTTTGCGCTCTCTTAGTGCTTTTCTAGTTACATTTGTGGGAGTTACGTTTGTGGGGCTTAACAAACACGCTGAGGTTTGTTGACATTAGGGATCTGCTCGTCGCATACTTACGTCACATCTGTCTTATCTGTGATTGGTTTACTCAGCACCTGTTAGTCCCGCCTTCGTATTTGGATTCAATCCCTGCGATTCCAGATGGATTTCTCATTGAGAAAGACGGATGGCTGGCCAGGCTAATGTCAGGGTGGGAAGGGTTTGGCGGATACCCAATCCCTATTATTAACAAGACGAAAGTAAGCAGATACCGTGAAGAAAATCAGTTTGCTGCCAAAATAGCAACAATACATGGAGTGATTGATGTCAAGAAAATATGTGAGATAGCAGATAAGAAAATGGGAACATGAGCAAAGGAGAATAGGTGGAGTAGAAGGTGTATTTGATAGATCTAAACTAGCTGAGATCAAAGAGCAGCTTGTCTTTCCATGTATCCTCATTAATTTCCTGTTACAGGAGAAGAGGGAGAACACTGTCACACAAAAGGAACCAAATAAAGAAAAGTGAGGCAGAGGTGGGAATGACATGGAGACAACCCAAAGAGCAAAAGCAAATTGACAGCTGGAAAAAAAAAAAAAAACAGAGGATAAGATGAAGTGACTGGGAAAGATGAGTGAAGAAGGAGGAGACAAGAGGAGAACTCTGTTTTGTCCGTCGTCTCCTCCTAATGCGACACATATGAGAGGCCTTGGAAACAATGAGTCACCCCCAAACAGGACTGTCGCCACTATCGGCCCCAAGCAGGCTCCCTGCGTAAGACGATTATGTATGAGCTTGTCATTTAGCCACTGATTTTTGTTTTTCTAGTCCCTCGTGATAGGCGGAATTTTCACTGTTTTCTCTCCCTCCGCTGCCATTTGAACGCAACTGACCGATGTTTGGCAGAAAGAGCTGACACAGTATTGTTGCTCAGGAGTGTTTATTTGCGTGGATGTAAACATTTAGAACTCACACACACACACACACACACACACACAGGGTTCCTACAGGTTTCTACAACTTAAATTTAAGACCATTTTAAGACGACTTAAAACTGAATTTAATGCCCATTTTACAGTGTGTTTCACAGCCCTAATGGCAAAAATGTATATAACTCCAACAATGAAGAAAAATGTATTTATTTACTTTACTAGTGCTTTGATTCTGACTGCTCAGCCATTTCTCACCGGGGGGAGGGGGGCTGCAAAGTTAGCAATAATTGGTTCCTAATTCCAATATAATTTACTTACTTTCTTTGCAAGACAGTCAACACCAGGGTTCTCACCAGGAAGGAAGGGAGGGCAGAGGTGTTGTTGTCATACACGGATACACGGATAGCGGACCAGGGAGGGAGAGGGGGGGGGGGGTTTGGATGTACACGGATAGCATATGGGACATACACAAATAGCGGATGGGGGGGGTATAGCAATTCCCGACGTTGGGGCTCTGCACTGAGAACCCTGTCATTAAAAAACAGTGTAGGGACTGAAATGACAGCGTGGGGGACCACTACGCTCAAATGAGCTGGCGAGAACCAGGAACACATTTATGGGAACATAAGTTGAGATCTTCCATATCAAATGTAAAGTCATTTTTTAAGGTATTAAATGCAGATTTTTAAATCCATGACTTTTAAGACTTTTTGAGGCCCCACAAGAACCCTGCACAGGGATGCACATAGTAACAGACTTATTTAAGAATCTTAGTTGAAAGGCTGACACAATACTTATGTCAATACAGCGTCACCAAAGCAATATATTAAAGGTGTGTGAGTGTGTGTGTGGTGTGTCGTGATGCGGTATGATACGATTCATACCCAAATGATGATACAGAGTGAGTAACCACATTCTGACTCAACACATTGATTCTGGTAAAAGAAAATGCAACGCACTTCAATGAGCTTGATTATTTATTTATCAAATAAAACCATGACTTTTTGTTGCAGTTTCAGAACACATGCTTCACATACAGGCATGTGAAAAAGTTAGGACGCCCCCTTTAAATCTTTGTTTTCAAAGTCATTTCTATGAATGTTTTTTTCAAACTTTTTGGTCCCTCGCCAAATCAGTATAGTTTTCGCTCGTAGTGAATGTGGTGACTGGATAGGTTAGTGGTTTACACCGCTGATTTAGGTGCAGAAGATTGCTAGTTTGAATCCCAAGTGGGCCATTGGGCAAGGCTCTTTACACTATACATGCCTATACCTTGTAAGGCGCTTTGGATAAAATGAAATAATAATATAATGCATACGTAAATGCAATTAAAAATATCAAATTTTATCGATACAAACGTTCACTAACCAATGCATCTTGTTATCGTTCCAAAATTTTCATTCACTCACAGCTTCTCTACTGGTGCACTCTGATCATACATATGTATCGGTACATATCAGATAATCCTCCCATCCCTAAAGGACAGAGGTGAGGATGGTTGGAGTCGGCTGCAGTGACAGCCAGTGATGTATAGATGGGCAGGTGGGCACAGAGGGAGGATGCATGTGAACCCATTGTGTGGAGCTGTCTGTCCTGTCGTCCTTCAGCTGCTGTACTCTTTCATTACACAGACTTTCAGACAAAGCCTCTTCCTTATTCTGTCACTTTCTCAAACACACACACACGCGCGCACACACACACACACACACACACACACACAGTCAATCCCTGTCAACATTTCACTCATTTTTTCAGAAAGATTCAACACGTCTTCATCCTTCATACTGTCTGACTGACAGCGAAAGCCGGAGTTTATTTTTATTTCTATGCAAAAGTTGACACACATTGTCCCAGTGTCATAAAATAATCACTTGCTGTTAACCCCTGCTTGTTAGTCTCCGCTGTAGCTGTCATTGCCGGTGATTGACTGACAGGTTTAGCTCGTCTTTGCGTGTGGCCGGTCGTGCCGGGAGGTGAAGCAATCAAGAGCAAGTTGTAGTTTGCTGGCGGTGGCCTTTTCCATGGGGCCAATTAGAGGGGAGATTTCCCAACAGACTGTTCTAGCTCTGTCTGCGTCTGGGCTGTGCTTTGGTTTGATCCCATGAAATTAGCCTGAAACAATGGGGCCAGGACCACAGCGAGAGCCTTATCTGTCTGTAACCTCTAGTATCTTTTTTTTTTTTCCACTGCGTGTTTCTCTTCATCTTCACTTTCCCGGGCCCTTTTTTTTTTTTTTTTTTTTTTTTTTTTAGTTTTTCTGTATTTACTTCTGTTTCCCTTTAGATAGAGTGTAGACAGGTCTTTAACCCATAAAGACCCAGTGCTACTTTAACCAAATCTATATATTTTTTTATCTATATTTACTTTTTCTAAAGTGATTTATCACCATTAATTGTAATATTATCCTCCTCATTTTGCATTTTTCAGCGTAAATTGTGTATTTTCCTATATTTAATTTACTCATCATGTAGATGTTCATAAAAGCTCAGGTTAAAGTTTAGGTATATTATATCAGAAACAGAGAAAACTGAAGAAAAAGCAATGTTTTGAATCAAATCTATCATTAACTGAATATAAACCCAGTGTCTCCATCCACTGTCATCCAATGTGACATGTGATCCAATGGGTTTTATGGATGAATCAATGTTGTAGATGACAGTGTTCCCACCTTCACTACGGAGCCTCTGAACTGTATTTTACGCCAAATACATGTGCTTATAGGATTAGCATATCAACAGTTATTAAACAGTTTAGATTAGTAGATAGTTTTTGTCACCTGCGGCTGTTTGGGTCTTTACAGGTTAATGAAAAATACACTGCTGAAGCAAGTTTGAAAATCAGTGTAACAGTGAGAAAAATTACCATTAATGTGTTTGGCATCATTTATATCCGAATATTATGAAAGAGGCAGTGTGTAAACAAGAATTCCCAGAGCAACACACCACAACACACAAGTCAGACTTTGTTTACTGTTGTTATTTGTATTACCCAATTCCAATTAAACACTCACATTTCACTTTTTTTCCCCTTCATTTTGTGCAATATGCTCCAGGGTGGCTAGGTAATAGCGCACTTATTCTATCGATAGCTCAAAGGGTGACAGGAACGATGATGATGATAATGATGATGATGATGATTGGTGCAAACTGTACAACAAAACAGTGTAACCCTGTTCTGTTTGTGTCCCATCAGTATTGTCTATTTCTTCTTTTTTTTTTTGCAATTTCTCCTCTGTTGTAAATCTGTATAGTCTGTATAGTTTTTTTTAAAATTTTTTTTATTACTATTGTTATTATTTTTTATTAGGGGTAAGCAACTGTGTAGCTCACTGGTTAAAGCCACTGACTTTGGTGCGGCCAGTAGCCGATTAAGACCCAGGTGATCCCTTGGGAAATAGCCACAAGGGTGTATAAGTCTCACTGTGCCGGTTCCAAGCCCGGTTGTGTCAGGAAGGGCATCTAACGTAAAAAAAAACCTCTGCCAAATCAACATGCAAAGGTGATTTGCTTTGACGACCCCAAAAGGGAAAAAGATGAAAGAAATCATCATTCTTTTTTATTAGGGGTGTTATGGCGCTTTTCCACTACATGGTACCGGCTCTACTCTACTCGACTCTACTCGGCTCTTTTGCTTTTCCATTACGAAAAAGGACCTTGGAACCTGGGACCCAATACTAGTTTTTTAGTACCACCTCAGTCGAGGTTCCAAAATGTTGGGACCGACACCAAAACGTGACATCATGACACTGCACACCACTGATTGGTCAGACCGTTTTCTCTGTGACCCACGATTTACAAAAATCTGACGCGGAAGTAGACAGTGAATAGCGAAACATGAATCCACATGATGACAGAACAAAACTACACCATAGACGGTCACGTAGATTCAGTCTTTGGTGGCTGACGTAAAAATCCAGACGAAAAAAATACGCATCAAGCGAGTTTTTCGGCAACTCTCTGAGCAGACGACACGGAAGTAATGCACCATGTAGGAGTAACGTGTCAAGCCACGACGATCCGGTCCCATGTAGTGGAAAAGCATACAGAGTAGAGTGGAGTGGAGTAGAGCCAGTACCATGTAGTGGAAAAGCGCCTTAAGTGCACAAAAAGTTTGGTTTGGTACATTTTCAGCACAGTGAAAGAGACCAATTTCATTAAAAACCTTTTTTTTTTTTTTTTTTTAAGTAAAAATGCAACATATTCTGAACTTTTAAAGGTGGGGTAGGAGATCTTGGAAAAACGGCAAGCTACATTATGAAAATGCATAATTCTGGAGTCCAAACTCCTTTCTTCAGACATCTCCCGGAAGCCACTCCTCCAGAGTATTGGCACATGCAATGCTTGTTCGCGACGGTTCACGAGCGCTGAACAATTCACCTGGATCCAACCCCGGCTTGTGGATCCATGTGCACCTCATTCAGTCTTCTCCAACACCCCCGCTCTTACAGAACTGCCCCGATTCATACCTAGCTGGCAAACATTACCTTCACTAATGATTTATGTTAGTGACAAAACAGTTGCCAGTGAACTTTACATCCTATAACTAATATAGTTATAGCCAAGCTCTGGTTCTGGCTTTGTTTCCTGTCCAAGTAGAGGAGGGAGGGACAAACGACAGTTGGGTTTGACAGACATATCACCTTTCAGTCATTTCGTTGGGTCGGTTAAAAAGATTGGATGGTGTTTTTTTCAGTCCTGTCCTGAAGGCTAGTCAAGTAGAGTGGTATTCTATACAGTATATGTCAGCAGTTACATACAACATAGTTTACCTCTACGTGCATGTTCACACAACTGGACTTCAGCAACCGGATTTTTGGGAAACCTGCTGACCGACCTCTTCCGACCTGGCCAAGGCCCTAATCATTCTGTGCTTTTTCTGGGCCATTTTTGCACTCAGACTAGGCACAAAGTCCGAAATTTAAAGCCAAGTGTGAGTGAGCCCTTAAGGCGAGTGTTTGAGTTCTTCACATAGACTACATATATTCATTTGGTACACCGCCATATTGTATTAAGGTTGCAAAATGAAATGGCTTGAGTGGACCGTTACAGCCCTATTTTTTTATTCTATCTTTTTTTTTTTGCTGCCTTGACCCTTGAATTTACCCTTGAACTTGATCAATAATATCTAATATAATCTGAAAAAAAAATACAACTAGGGAAAGAGGAGGAAAGATGAGGGGAAGAGAAAATGCAAGGCAAAGCAGAGGAGAACACAAGGATAAGGGAGGATATGGAGAGGATGAAGTGGAGAGGAAAGAGGGATTTAGGTTGTGAAATGAAAGATGGGGTGGGATGTATCAGGGTGGTCCATGTCAGGGACCAATCATGTGATATCCAAGGAAATAAGATGCTATAAAACAACTCTGGAGTGCTGTCAGACTTTGGATGAAGAAGTGGTATGTCTTTTTTTTGTGTGGCTTTGCATAAAATTTTGACAGTTTGCACCTTTTGTTACACTGCCTCACAATAGGCAGTGTCGAAGAAACAGTTCCAAACACAACGAGCCCTTTACATGTTTGAGTGATTGACTTGGTGGTAAACTGTGCAGTAGAGATGAAGTAAACAGGCGTATTTTTAGCTCAGAGTTTCAAAGGTTTTTTTTTTTTTTTTTTTTTATTCCGACGAGTAATCTTTTCGGTGGGCCGTGTGTGAGCAGGGACATGAGAGGAGACTCAGGAGACCGTGACACGAGTGTGTTTGTCCTGTGACGAAGATGAAAACTTATCATCAGATTATCTGGATATACAAATTCGGAACATAACAGGCAAACACACACAAAAAAAAAAAAGCCTGGAAAAAAAAAAAGGAAATCAGTTTCATCCGTGAGTGTTAAGGTTCACTACTGGAACAAAATGGTTGCAAGCTGGGGAAGAAACACAAAAGAACAAACATCTACGGATTGGGTGGTTCACTCTTTTCCCCATGATGACTTTGTTGTTGAATACCTCTGGTTTATTGCAGATTTCAACAGGGACGCCAAGCCTTTAAAGCTTCACTAATGACCTAATACACACATACTGTAAATGCATATGCCGGACACTAGCTTCACAAGACACACACCTGTATTTACTTATGCGTCTGCACACTTTCTCTCTTCTCTAAACACACACCCACACATGCCCTCATTATATTTTCTTCACACCAATACATAAGCTACCAAATCAGATGCAGTACCCCCATCAAAGGAGTTCCTACATATTAACACATAAAACCCATACATACACACTCTCCCTCCCCTCAGTTTTCCATATATCTTTTTTTTTTCTTTCTTTTTTTTTTTTTTTTTTTGCCAAGGGTTTTCATAGATCAAACTACCAAGAGATACTTGCATCCATTAGGGCTTTCCAGTCACTCAACAGTGGTATTTTGATATAGGAGAGCAGGCAAGGGGACACACTTGTCGCTCAGTAGCAGCCTAAGGGAGAACTGCTTCCATCTTGACAGATATGTCTCCTCTAATGTCTCCCTAAGGAGGCCTACCTGCCCCCTTGGTGACTGATGCACAGAGGGAGACAAGGGAGACATGTGGTGTTTCCTGAAAAGTGGCACCATAAAATCAAGAGGGTCCCGAATGTTGTAGGTGTAGCCCTCCTCCCATATCTGTAGGGGGAATGACATGATGTTGGACACAGTTTGTAGCATTATCAAAAGGTTTGCATTAGATGAGTTTCCACAATCTTTAACTCAATCAAAACAATAAAGTTGATGCATAGTGTGGAATCATGGGAGTTGCAGTTTCCAACACAATTGCCAAACATGTGTCTGTTATTTATAGATAACATATAGGCTTTTCATTCACAATACTTTTAGTGATGTGTATTAAAATTATGTTGTTTTATTCTAATGAAATACCAGAAAGTAACACTAGGCATTAACATAAATAAAAAGGATATGAAGATACTGGTTCACGTGTTACAATTTGGACTAAATACCAAATGCTATCGAGCCAAATTGTTTTGACACCATTGCAAAAATTGCCTGGTGTTTGGTATTTTTTGATACATAATTGAATCCCTGAGTAAGCAGTAAATGCCATCAGTGTCAGAGCATGGAACATTTGCACATGGCCTTTATACAGTTTTGTTAATGATACTGTAACTTTAATTCCCACTGAATAAGTTTATTTTGGATGCTGGATTGTATAAAACTACAGGGAATGCAAAATAATACCAGGACAAACTACAGTACAAAACATGTGTACTGTATTATTGTTAATAAATCGGCATTGAAGCTGAAATGATTGCTATATGAGTGCTATAACAATTTTTGTGTCCTGTTTGCCACATTTAACAGGTTAACAAACCCTTCTGCTTCATTACCTTCAGAACAAGTTTCTACATCTAAGTGCAATGAGTTTGCTATATTATTTAATGACAAGGTTCAGGACATTAAACACTCAGTTAATCCCACACCACAGTTAACAATTCAACCTTCCAGACACCTAGAGCTAACACACTTCACATCCGCCACTGTCAAAACAGTCCAAGAGACCATCTCCAGTTTGAGTGTCTTCGATGAGTTGCCCACTAGATTTCTAAAATATGTGCTGAGCAGTTTGTTATCCCAGTTCACTCTTCTAGGTAACATTTTATTACAGTCTGAATCATTTCTCACGGTCTTCAAAACTGCTGTCAACAGGCCTCTCCTAAAGAAGAGTAGTCTTGATGCCGCAGTACTTAACAACTATCAGCACATGTGTAACCTGTCATTTTTAGGTTACGTCCTTGAGAAAGTTGTTTACCAACCGCCCTCTGACTTTCTTCTACTGAACAACTGCTTTGATGATTTCCAGTCAGGTTTCAGGCTCCACAGTAACGTCTCCCTCTTAGTCCTGCTGGATCTGAGTGCTGTCTTTGACACGGTCGATCATGTGATCTTATTACAGAGGTTAGACGACTGCTCTTGCCATGAAGTGGTTACATTTTTATGTCAAGGGCAGGAACTACTTTGTTCACATTGGAAACTGTGTGTCAGACCAAATGACAGTGACCTGTGGGGTCCCCCAGGGGTCCATCCTGGGACCCCTCTTGTTGAGTCTTTACATGTTTCCCCTCAGCTAATTAATATGCAGTGATAATGTGTTGTACCACAACTATGCAAACGACACGCAGATTTACATCTCACTGACAGCAGATGAACATGGGCCTGTGGACTCACTCTGTCACTGCCTCCAACACTGTGTGGATGCAAAACAACCTTCTCCAGCTAAACTCAGACCAGAATGAAGTCATTGTCTTTGGCTCACAAAGGCTAAAAATCAGGTTAGAAATCTAAGGTTAATGATGGGCTCAGACCTAAACTTTAACAACAACATTAAATCTGTAACATCATCAGCCTTTTTCCATCTCACAAACATTGCCAGAATCAAAGGTTTACAGTCTAAACCAGACTTAGACACACTTACACATGCATTTATTTCTAGCAGGTTAGACTACTGTAACAGCCTTCTCACTGGACTCTCTAAGACAGATACAGTACATCCAGAACGCTGCTGCTCGGGTCCTGACTAGAACCAGGAAGTACCACCATATTAGTCTGTGTTCAGGCTTCATGTGGCTCAGAGAACAGACTTTAAAACAGTTCTGGTGTAGAAGTCTGTCCATGGTCTAACACCAAAATACATCTGATATGTTGGTCCTATATGAACCATCTCAGACCCTCAGAACCTCAGGGACTGGACTTCTGCTGGTGCCCAGAGTCAGGACTAAACATGGTGAAGCTGTGTTTCAGTTCCACGCAGCTGAACATTGGAACAGAGACAGACCTGTACTCTGACAGTGTTTAAGTCCAGGCTGAAAACTCTGTTCAATTGTGCATAGAACAAGCGAAAGGGTTCTATCTGACCTCTGACCTTTTACTTTATTTTAATTGATATTATTTATGTTTTAATTGTAATTGTGTGTTTTTCACCTGTTTCTTTTCTATTTTTGTGAAGCACCTTGAATTGCCCTGTGTATATGCCCTGTGTGTAATACCAAACAAATTGCCATGCCTAAAGCAAAGCTACGGACAACAGTATTTGTATTGAAATTGAAAATCATATTTATCTGAACAATGTTGCAACTGTTTGATAGTATATAATTTTTTTTTCCTGGAAAAAGAAATAACAGAAAATAATGACATTTCAAGTTTGAGCACTGATGCGCTGTCCTATTTGTATTTACTTAATTTTAACTTTCTGAAGAAGAAATCAGAATGTGTCACTTTCCTGCCACAATTCAGCAATATTTGTCTCAGCAATTTAATGATAATACAACAGGATGCAACTGCAGTCTTAACGAACAGAATAGGAAAAAGGCCCCTGTGCTTTAATTGGTTGGCTGACTGCAGAAAGACAACACTGTCTCTTTAATGTGAGGGGGGTCAAAGGTCACTGTATTGCATTTGTAAGGTCAGTGGTTGAGGTCACGCTCAGCTCTGGGCCTTCCTGCTGCAGACAGCTGGGTCATGCCACCTACATAGAGTCCAATTATCCCTGCCAGCTAATAACTGCTCAGCTCGTTGCACAACACAATACACACACAAACTGCCGTACAATGAATGTCTGCATACTTGTATCTTTTTTTAACACACACACACAGGCACACCAACCTGGAGCGAGTCTTCAGGAGACAGAAAGGCATGCAGAAAGACAGCCAACAAAACAAGCTAATTTAAATCAGACCAATTCAGGGAATAACAATTCAGCACACGAAGCAATAAAAACTAGAAGAGTGTGTTTACAGTTTTAACAACACAACTTCTGGATGGTGGAGCTTGCTTTTCATAACAATGCAATATTTTTTTGTGTCACTGACTATAACAGTCTTATCTTTAACTTATATTTAACAGATAAGTCAACAGTTAGTTGTGTCAGGTATACTTATACAAACCCTGAATCTTTTTGTTGCAAATTGAGCTACAGCTTTCCCACATTTTAGTGTTTAGTGCATGTAATATCCAAGCTGTGGGACTATTCTTATCGCTTTTCTCTTATGTTATATTACTGTTGTTATTTATTGTTCTGTTTTTATTGCATTGGTTGTATTTCTGTTTGCTATATCAGTCAGTCATATGAGCCTTAGTGTCATATATCACAAATATCACCCGCATATTGGAATTAATTTGTTTACATATTCAATTCACAAAACAATGCAAATATCCCAGGACTCTTTGTGCATTAACAGACACTAATCAATAGTCAGTGTCATCACAAGTGACAGTGAATCAGTGTGGATCACCTAACATTACACACAATTCCGCAAACCTCAGTACAGTATCAATCCATTTATAAGAGAGAGATCCTTGAAGTCAGGCCACTCTGACACAAATTCAATGACACCAAAATGCATCTGGAATTACACCTCACCCCTTTGCTTCATGTCAAGCCCAAAACATGATTTTAACCATATGTTCTTCATCATTATTGGCAAGGTTCATCTGATAGGAAAATTTTGTAAATAATATATTGTTTTGATTTACATGTAATCTGTAATCCCATTCGGCTGTTGAGTATGGAACATGCACTTGTGTCCTAAGGGGCATGAATGTTTAGGTTGACATACTAAGCAGAGCACTTTCTCATATGATTTACACAGAGCTTTATATGGTATACATACACAGCAAAGGAATTGGAGAATTTTAGATAGAGCAGTCTACTAAAGAGCCTCCCCACACAGACATAACTGTACTGCCAAACCCACTCATAAGTAGGAAAAAAAAAAAGTACAATGCAAGCGAGACAGAGAAGGAAAGAGAGAGGAGATATTTTGAGGTGTATCATGGCTGTCTGGTCCTGGCTAATGCCCTCTTCAGTGAGGTGGAATGGCACATAAGCTCCCATTAATACAGGAATGAGTTGAATTTAGCTCCGTCTGCCTGCATGGCTGGCCTGGCCAGCCCCCCTGGCTTTCCATGAAGTGTGGGGCACAACACTTACTGAAAAGCTCTGTACTGCGCTCTGGCATGCCACACCCTCCTGACACCCCCAGCGCTCTCCTTTGTTCTCTAACTATAGCCGCAGCCGTGCCAAGGCCCCCCGACTTAAATATTCCACTATAAAACAAGTGATAATGAACATGAAAAGCACCCAGTGTTGGTAGTTGACTGAGCCGCTAAGCACATACAGCCGTGTGCATTACACACATGCGCAATCACTGTTACATGTATGTGCACGTACAAAGATACATAAAAGGACACACTCGTGCAACACAGGTGCACTCACACACCGGCAAATTTGCACACAATACTTACCCATAACCCCATTCTGCTTATACAATCTGACTTTAGAATCAAAAGGGAAAGTGTAGAGAGAGGGGATGAGAGGTGCAGAGACCAGGGAGTGGAAAATGATTGATCCGATTTAAGGGTCCTATAAATCCACCAGCTGATGTGGGTATAAATGGGGGCATGCATGTCTTTCCTACCTGGCAACCCATTTCAGCATCACAACAGTGATATTTATACTGTCCATCGTGTCGTAAGACCTTGACAAACCCTTCACATGTCAGGAATAGAGAAGGAAATGAGTATACAATGCTTATCCTACTTTCACAGCCACCATTATGTTCCAAGTTCCGAGCACTGTGTTCGATGATGTGAAGAAGTTTGCGTATTTAGATGCTGATTCATGAGTGTTACTGTATACGTTTGGCTATTGATGAGTGTTAAGAGCATTTACTGTAAACTGTGAGAAACTGACTGAGGAGCATCTGTACTGACAGAGGCTCCATGTAAAGCTTGTCTGTCTATGAAGCTCCCCAGAGTGCCCAGGCAGCCAGGCACCTTTGACCAGGACTAGGCCCCTTCAGGTCTTCGTACACAGCCATATATATACACACGCACACACAGACACACACACCTCTCTGTGGGCCCCCCACTCTCCCTGGGGTGAGATGAGCCCACCAAGGCCCCTCCTGGAGCTGTTCCCCCAGCAGCCCTGGATCTCCACCTCTCTTACCAACCGCTCCACACAGACGTGGCCAAAAGCCAGGGGACGCCACTGTCGGGATCAGGGGTTGAGGATGGTGGAAGATATGTGTGTGTATGTGTGCACGTGCCTGCATGCGTGCATGTGTGAGTGTGTGTTTGAATGTGTGTATATGCGCAGAAGGGGGGTCTATCCCCAGACACAAGTTGCTCAGTTTTTTGGAAAGTCTCTGGCCCACCCAAGAGGAAAGAGTAGGAGGAGGTGGTGGTGGTGGGGAGGGGACCGAGGCCTTGGGGGAACAAAGCCTTATTTCAAACTTGCCGAAAACAGGGGTCTTTATGTTGTGATGCTGGGGCCCCCTCCTATGTAGGGAGATGTTATCGCAAAGATGCAATATCCACCTAGGCATAGGGCCGGGGGAGGGAGGGGGGTGCGGCTGCATAGGCCTCCAGTGTTACACTAAGTACCCTGGGGCACTGACCTCACTAATGAAGTCTCCCTTGGCTGCCACTACCCACTACTGTACCCTCCTTTGTCTTTCACACGGGGATCTCTCACTCTATTTGTCTGTCTGCCGTTCTGTCAGGCTGCCTGGCTGGCAGCGAACAACAGCTGTGTGTGTGTGACCATTGGTCATATTTTGTTTACCTTGATAGTTTGTTTATACAGCTTATTGTTAGTCTGTTTTGTCCTTGCATGGTGATGTTTGTTTGTATTGTCTGCTGTTTTGAATTGCTCCATGATCCTTCTCTTTGAGTCCAAATATCTGTCTTTCTTTGCCATTCGTCTGTCTACGTGGCTGTCTCCATAGCTTGCTTTGAAGTGTCTCCCTGATTTACTGTCCGGCTGTCTCTTATAGTCCTTTTGACTTTGAAGCGTTCAGTTATCTAACCATTGAAGCCTCCTCTTTTAAGCTCACTGTGACTTTTATATGTGGCGTTGAGTTGCATTTAAAGATGTTACATCAAGCTCTTTAGGGAATCCACAAGTGGGAAAAGGGAAATTTGATTTTTGGGAGATGGGGATCGAGAGAAAAGCACAATTAAAGTGGACGCCCCACATTCCTGTGTGGAGCCAGTGGCCTGGGGATAGGATTTGCTCAGTTTTCCTGACAGCTTGGAAATCCCACCACTCCATGGCTTGATCCTCGTCTCAGCTTGCATCTTCTGTCCCAATCCAAAATTTAAAGAGGGAAAATGATATTCATTTAGTGGAGAGACAGAAGAGGAGCTAAGGAATCTGACATTGTAAAGTTTCAGGCTGGCCTTTGGGAGGGACCAGTGACCTGCTTCACTTTATGTCAGTAATTGTGATATTTCAATCATGAGAGACCTGTAGCTATGGTAGTAGTTTTATTTATTTATTTTTTTTCCCTAAAGTTCATACATCTCATCATCAAGATTATCAACACAATTCTGAATTCTGTTGTTTTATGCAGTCATCATATAGGATGGATCCCCCAGCCTCCTGTTGATGCTGCTAAGCTGTCACTGGTCTCTTAACCCACCAGTCAGTCAAGGGGTGTGGCATTGAGCAAAGAGAGCAGGTCTCTCTGCAATCCCACAATGCCCAGCCCTTAGAGAGCCAAAGTGGAAAGTTTGCTTTAGCACCCACTGGGTTAGAAGATGAAAGAGCTTTAGGATGACATGGGTCCATGGTTGGGGGACGGGTAGGAGCACGGAGTATGGGGGGGTGGCTTATATCTCTTTATCCCGTCTGGCGTGCTGTGGCTGGGCCCGACCCACATCAGCTGTCCGCTTTTCTCTGGCTGCCAGTCGCCGTGCAGTCCAAAGCTGTACTGTCTGCTGACGGATTACCTGGGTGAACGTGTGTACCCCTTCATCCCCCTTTCCTCTGAACATACAGCCTGCCCAAAAGCCCTCACCTGAGCACCCCTGCATGGCCCTGGGGTGCAGTTATAAAAAGATGAAGGGGTATGGGGCTTGGGTAGGGTGGGGCTGGACTAGGGCATTGGCAGCGTTTTGTGGGGGACTGCTGTAGTGGTGTTTATGGGGGCTAGCCAGGATTAGCTGGCGGCTGGTGGTTATTGATTCAATTTGAGATGCTTTTTTATCTGCAAGCCGCCTAAGGCCAGCGCACATGCTAGCTTCCTCCAATGGGCCCTAATCCCTGCTGGTTATAAAAGGAATATGCCTTTGGTGGCGGAGGAGATGCTCTGAATGCCTGCGCTGCAGCAGAGGAGGCATCTGTCATGTGTGTGTTTGGTTGAGCCGGCACTGGGATCAGGGGGGCTCGGCATGCTGGCTGCAGGTTTTAGCTGGTGCTGAGAGCTAGAGTAGGGAGTGAGTTGGTGTACCTTTGGTATGCACTCACAATCTGCACTGCTGGTGGTATCCATGTCTTTTGCATTTCAGCAACATGTATGCATGTTCTAGTTTAACTTGCATTTACGAAAAAGCCAGAAGTCAAATGTTTTTCATTCCCGTAATTGTTTGATGAAAAGATGGGTATGGTATGGGGGATGGTATAAGGGATTTACAACTGAAAACTGAAAGTCTGAGTAGGGGTTGTAGGAGGTGCATGTACCAAAGTAAAACCATAATCTGTACAACGTCTTACACTTAATATGTTTATATAAAAAAAAAGTTGAAAAGAAAGAAGATGAGTGACAGGCACCGGAGGAGAGTGTAGGGCAAAGACCAGAGGTTAATGAGAAGACCAACAGAGGCTGATGGATGATGAAAGAGTGATTCAGCTCTTTTTCCCCTCCCCTCCCTCACTTGTGTGTTTATTCTGAGATTGTCATTTGTCATTGGTGGAGCCTTTCTTTCGCTCCTGCGACAGCCAGCTCCAAATCATGCGCAGACAGATGGAGGGGCCAGCAACTCAAATAGAGATGGGATGGGGGGAGAACCAAGGCCAGCATCCCACGTTTGATGTCTCTCCCCTGGGCCTCATCCGCTCTGTCACCCCCCTGGATGGTGCTGACAGATGGAACTTCGAGACACTAACCCACTGGGGACAGTGGCACAGAAGTATGAAACAGAAGGAGGGATGAGTGTGAGAGATGAATGACTTGATGAATGAAACTTGATGTATGAAACGATGTTAAAGGCAATAGAATCTCACTATTCAGACTTTCATCTTGTATGATGCTTTATTCAAATTTCATGGACCTCAACAAACAATGTCTTAATCAATAACACATTTTCACTCATAAATGAAGCTGTCAAGATGGAATTTTGTCACTTAATCAGACTCAGAAGTTTACTATCTTTAGGGTGCTCCTCTTGGAAGCTAAATAATGTATAAAGAATTCATAACTAGTATAATGGAAAGCTATCAATGCTGCAGACCTTCAACTTAACGTTCTATGTTCTAAACAGATTGTTTTACCTCTCTGACATCCCACTGTTCCAAAATGCACTGCAGCTGCATTCAGATCAAAATTTTCAATATGCTCCATACACAAAATGCCAAATATTGTGTGTCAGTAGTTGTATTACATTTAGCAATAGCTTCACTGGTAGACTTAAACACAGCACTATTTGGTGAAAAAAGTCATATTGTAATTTTTGTGGACAGTGTTGCACTTATGGTAAAGGTCAGTGCCGGACTGAATCCAAAACATCAGTATGATGATGTTGAGTTTTTGACCTTCTTTATGCCACCTTGTTTGACCATGATCTACACACCCTGTCATGTGACCATCCCCTGCAGAAGAATCACATACAAGTACTGATACATAACAGACACAAATACACTAAGTCCCACACACAATATATGTTTAGTTCACCTTTTGGTTACTGTACACATTCACTGTGGCATCCTTTATGCCACACAGTGCATCACAATAATTATCAAAACATTTGTTATGTCCGTAGTTGCATTCATTTTTCAACTAGATATTTTGCAAGTTAATGTAAGACTTTGTATGAACGACTCTTTCATGAGCTTGATGACCCCAGTGATTCATGGTATTGTCCAATCTGTATGCTCCCTGGCAAATTACTAGTTTTTTAAGAAAAGAGAAGTTACTCATTTGCATCATTGATTTTTGAAAGAACCTGTTGCAGCTAAAATATACTAAGAAACTACACCCACATATAATGTTAGGCAGACTTTGCCATTGTGATTGCCGTGCCAATGGCCTGTGCCAGTCTGGTACAAGTGCTCCTTATTTTGTACTGCTGCGGTTTCAGTTGTCCCTTCATGTTGAACAGTGGATAGTTCTACAGGTGACCACTAGAGGCTGCCAAACTGCTATAACCGGCCCACTATTAATCTCAGCTACTAACCATTGTATTGAAGTGCCACATAGCTTAAAAGCAAACAATCAAGCAGTGTCAGCATCCAGCATCATACAAGAAAACCATCTCTAACCGGATATGAGAGGGACAATCAAAAGTTTTCATTACAGTTTTACTAACTTACTGGCTTGAACGTCAGCCAATTCCTTTGCCCTCACCATGTCTCAGATTTGCTTTACTCTTCCTTAAACTACCTATGGATATATTCATTACTTAATCTTGCCTGCATGGTATTAGGTCATTTGTTTTACTACTGTGCTCATCACAAAAAAATTGCCTGAACTGCAAGGTGATTGCCTTCATCAGCTCAACCTGTTTATCCTCTGTACCTGCCAGAAAACCCGTCAACTCCCTTCAGTTGTTTCCTTCCATTCACGTCTGCAATGCCTCGCAGGTGCCAGCATCATGCCGGTATGAATGGATAATTGTTGTTGTGTCTACCTCTTGCCCAATATGGAATCTGAGAAGTTGGATGCAGTGCAAGGGACAGTGCTACTGCCAACCATCTGGGGCTTTCACCTGCCACCCTGCCTAGGAGCCAAGCAGGAGACCTTGAATGAATGGTCGGAGTTTGGGTATTGGGCCCAGTTGCATGAAGCACACTTTAGTTTATCCATTTCATTTCCAGCTACCTAGGTACAGGAAACCAGCTGCTGGTGACCTCAGTGGCTTAGCTCCCAAATTTTCAAAGAATCAAAGGGAATGCTCTGCTGGGGCATTTTGCACCAATGAACAGTAAGAATTTTGTATGTAATTTAGTATAAATTTTACCCAATATACACCATATGTCAATAACAGCACTTCACCTTCACCAGCTTATTTAATTAGTCAATACAGATAACTTGAGTTAACACTGACCTTAAACTATGATAAAGAAAGAAGAACATTTTTGCCCCTTTTACCCATGTGGTCAAACCTCTGTTGGCACTGGGGCCAAGGGGCAGGTCAGGTTTAATTTTCCTGGCGTTTGTAACTTTGGAGCTCATGTAGTTCCCCTGCATTATGTAGTGTATTTGCCTGGCCTTTCTGATTACTGTTGCAAGCCCTGTGGAATGCAGAGCACTTATGCACAGTTGCCCTTGCTATCTCATCCGAGAATCTTCATTTCATGTGGATATGTAGGGTGTGTACATGTGTGTGTGAGAGTTACTGTCACTACTACCAGACAAGAGCTGGTGTCACTGAGTTCAAGTGCGTTACTGAATTGAACTCATACTGAATTGCAACAGTTGGATTTTGTGTTATGCATTTTAGTATTTGTATAAATCTCTCTCCTCCCTTGTGCTTAGCTCTAACACTTTTTCTTCCCTTTTCTCATGTCTCCATGACTCTTTCTCTTTCCACTGTGCCAGGCATGTTTAAACCAAGGCGTGCTTTCCATACTCAGCTAGACCCTTGTCTCGCCAATAAATATTACTTGTTTTGAAAGTCAGAGACCAGACGTGATTAAATAAATATGCTTACATCCCAAGTAATGGGACAAACTTCCATCTGCTTAAGCAAAGCCCCTTGTGATTCTTTCATTTACTCTAAACCTGAAGATTGACTTGTAAAAAGTTTTAAAAGTAAAAGTAAAAAAAATACATATTTTGATATATAT
>JAPSES010000109.1:11589573-11605761 GCA_029822895.1 Maxillicosta whitleyi
ATTCTAAACTTCTACGACAGAAATGAGGCACGTATGCTTAAAACCAGAGAAAGATAGCAAATACTAAATAGCTAATGGCGGCACATTAAATTGGTGTCAATAAAATAACGGCGCAACAACCGAACACAGGTAAATGACAGCATTCCGACGATCATTAATAATTCGTCATAAACACACAGAAGCAACAATACAGAAATAATCATGTACTCACATTATTCAAGGACGCACACTAACATCACAATGCAACACGATGAACATCCAGGATGTGAAACGGCAACGATCTCTGTGCGCTTCTGGTAATACTTCATTACCCATAATGCTTTGCGTCTTAAAGTGACAGACAACTCTACAAACATAGCATACGTATTTGGAGCCTTTCTAACAATCTGAATAAGTGATGGGGCTTACTTGTTTCGTTTCATTTTGCATAAAGCATAAAATTTGGACGGTGTTTCAGTAGAAAAGGGTCATGTGGTCTGATGAGTCCATCATGCCTTGGGGGCAGTGTTAGGGTATGATGGAAACAATATTACAGTGAACGTAACGTTTTTAGTCACCATGTGTATTTCATGGACTACGATGGGAATATTTGTGTGTTTTGTTATATTGACAGAATTTATTAAAACAATATCTTTATTAATTTTCATTTCACATACAGACTTTATTACACTGCACGACAACGTTTGATTCAACACCTGCTCCATCCCTACCCTCAACTATACGGTTCTTTCCTAACATGTCTTCTGTTCACAGATCTTATCTTAATACTAAATCAATCAATCAATCAATCAATCAATCAATCTGTCTTTAGTGAATGAAAAGGAAATTACAGAATTACAAAAATTCCGGACTTGTTTGGTTTTTATGTTGTTTGACTTTTTATTACAGTAAAAAAAAAAACAAAAAAAAAAACACAGTATCAGCATTGGCTTTTGAAAACACGTGTCTCTTATGACTTCATGAATTCATTTCCCTCTTATATTAGATTAAATTTATTTGCAGTTTCCAGGGAATCCAAATGGAAATTTCCTTATTCTCTGGAAACTGCATCATGAAGTTCAGAACTTTTCCTAAATTCACAACGAACACATGATGTTGTTGCAACACACCAGACTGAACCAAACACTGGATACATTTAATAAGGCTTGAACTTTTACATTTAATAACTGTAGATATGATGAGGATCAGGGTTATATCCATGTATTAGACTTAAGGTGAACGAACATCTTCTAGTTTCTGTGTTCACAATGTAAATGTATATAGTATTTAAATGTAAATATACATTTATTTAAAACTTATGTAAAAAGCTGATTAAAAAAAAACATTTCTTGCCTTTATATTTTATGTTTCAAGTGTAGATTTCTGTTAAGAGTTCTGTTTTTTTCATTTTATTTTTGCATTTGCTGCTGCGAATTGTACAATTTATATCTAATTTAATCTTATCTTACCTTATCTTACCTAACCTTACCTTATATTATCTTATTTTATCTTATCTTACCTTATCTTATTTTATCTTATCTTATTTCATCTTATCTTATCTTATCTTATTTTCTTACCTTATATTATCTTATTTTATCTTATCTTACCTTACGTTACCTTATCTTATTTTATCTTATCTTAAGATGAGGTAAGATATCTTACCTTATCTAATCTTACCTTTTGTTATGCTACCTTATCTTATTTTTTCTTATCTTATCTTATCTTATTTCATCTTATATTATCTTATCTTACCTTACCTTATCTTTTCTCTTCTTTTCTTTTCTTACCTTATCTTACCTTATATTATGTCATCTTATCTTATCTTATCTTATCTTATCTTATCTTAACACCATCTAATTACATCACTTTGAACATGGCTCCAGTCTGACCTGAACACTCAACCTAAACTGAAACAGTGGATGTTCAGAGGTTACATTTTACTCGTAATACTTAAAAACCCTCTACTTAAAGTTCTTAGCGCGGGCGTTTTACATGTTGTGGAGTACTTTCACAGTGGGTGACATGAAAATTGACCTTCATTTGAGCTACGTGGCCTCGGCCAGACCACAACGACCGCGCAGGTTGTCGACATACTTTTAGCCATTACGAGAATATCAACAGCTTCGCACAAACACAGGTTTCCCAATTTTCTTTGTGAATGGACACTTGTTGTCTGAGCTCTCAACTGGCCAAATCCAAGGTTAAATAAGGTCAACAAGGTTATTGGCACAAACCACAATTGTGATCCTGTTTGGTTCTCAGACTGACACCACCACAGATCTCTGGTATCAATAGCTCCTTGTTGATCTACTTGGCCAAGCAGTCTGCTGTCTCTCTCTCTCTCTCTCTCTCCACATAGGCCCTCTGACTTGTGAAAGTTATTGGAGTGTAAATGCGTTTAACAGGCTCTGTCTGCTGCTTGGCGTATGCGGAGTGCTATCTGTTGTCTACTTCCTGTTTTTTTCGGAGTTATCCCTTCCAATAACTAAGGTTTCTGGTGGAGCCAGAGAGAAATCCAGGAACTGATTAGCTAAATTATTGTAATCTTTTCTAACAACAGTGGAAACTACGGACACGTTTACTGAAGTATTGTATGCTAATGGCTAATCTGCTATATTTCATGGAGAAATTCTCACTACTAAATAAACTTACACCTTCCTGGCAGGAGGAAAACATTATTAGTCTCTGCTCATAAATATTATTTTTTTAAAAAAGGGAATGTGAAATATTCTTTTGTGGAGAGTATTTATCTTTAGATATTTACTACAAGCCACGGTGTTGCCGCTTTTATACAGCCTGTATTTTATAACTTTTAATCTTTTATATTTGTGCTCTATATGACTTTTGCATAAGAATTCCGAAGTACCTGAAGTGTACAGCAGGCAAATAAATGATCTTTTCCTCATCTTATCTTAAATATTGTAAGTATAATATGATGTAGTAGAATACCCCATATCTTCTTAGTAGTATGCAAAGTACCTCAGATTGATGAATTATGATGATAAAATATATAATAGCCCATTAATGCCAGACTTTCAGAGAGATAAATGCAGCAGATAATGAAGATATTGTGTCTGGAACATTTATTGTACTTATAATGAAGTAGGTCTTAAATGAACTGTTTCTACAGTTATTATCTGATCTGAAACCTCTACACTCTGATCAATCAAACAGGAAAAAAATAAGATTATCAGAGGAAATATAGACGCTTAGATCATGCTTTGATGCTTTTCAGTACCATGAGCGTCTCTTACTATTTTTCAGGGAAGCAATCCAGCTATTTTTAGAGCAGTCACAGCTCATGACAGCAGTTACTAATTGTAATCAAGCAATTCAAGCCATATTAGCCTAAATGGTCTTGTTTTTACTACACAGCACCGTTGTTTGAGTTTGTAGTTGTTGTCAGTCATTTTAATGGTTCTGTCTGCTGTTCCCTCACTAACATTTATTTCAGTAGGCACTCAATTAAGAAAAGATCCTTATTTACAATGACAGGTGGGTGGGAATGGGTGTTCCCTGTCTCCGCTGGGTTTCCAGTTAAAAAACCACCTTAATCCTTGATTGAGACATAAGCAGTTTGAGCTGGAGCTTTAAGGAAGCTTCAGACCTTTATTGTTCTGCTGCTCTATAACCGCAGTCCCTTTCAATTTGATTACTCTCCTTCATTTTTCATATGCACCCCACCAACCCCCAGCCCAATTCCATTTCCCTGTGGTGACAAAAAAAAAGGCAGACGCTCCTATTTACTCATGGCTCCAGGGGCTTGTGGCTCCCGATTAGCAAACCAGCGTGAGTCAACATCTGGTACATCCCTTGGACAAACTATCTCTCTGAGCGCACACTCAGCCTGTTGTCAGACCCCCGTCCTTTTCCGTCCGTTTCCCAAGCAGACAGGCACCCCCTGGGCGGCACTGCGCGCTCGCACATTGGCGAGACATTTCCCAAAACCTTCCCAGTCCTCCTGGCATCTCAGCAGGCTGTCACCTTCCTACCCTCCTGTGTGTTCCACAAACATACCAGAGGGCCATAGGGCACCGGGGGCCAGCCCTGCCCGTTTATCGACATCCTTGATTGCAGTTAAGGGCGGCAGCGCTCGTTCAGGTCGTGACATTGAAGCAGTCCACCACGTCTGTGCAACCTGTGGTGCTTATTTGAATGCATTCCATGCAGGACACAGGAGTTTTTAATGCGGTTTAACAGGCTTAAACAGAACTACCCCAATCTGAATCCTGTCACAGACCAGTGAAGACGCCATCGTAGAATTTCCCTCTCTTTGTTTTTGTTACACAGTGCCAGTCTATGAAAGTATCTTGGCTCTAGACTCAACAGAACACACATGCTGAGGAGAGTGTCAGGCAAGGGAACATCTGTTGTGGTCAGTGGCTGTGGGCAAACTGTTTCATTTCGACAAGATGGCCTGTGGCAACACAATGGCTTAGTGGTTGGGAGAATGACCGGATTGCCAGTACTTGTGGTCAGGGTTTACCTAAGTTGGACTGAGCTTCTGAAAGACATGTGGTCACATTCTACAGCAAATTACTTGACATAAAAACGGTTAATGCCATTGTATTGACACAATACGAGAATTGGATTTTTGAAGTGGAAGTGTGATGGTACATATTCATTTCACTGAAACTTAACTTGGACAGTCTGTGTGTCTGAAATCTTTTCCATTGTAGTTACTTTTCCATTTGTCATCTTGTGTAAACCAAAGTAACTTACTTTATAACAACAAGCGTTCAGTCTGATCAATACAGCATGCCAACACTGATTTCACTGATGAGAATGTAGATTAGAAAGACAGACTGAATCCCGAGGAGTAGTGAGAAGTGAAAACACATGACAACTGTCCAAATAAACTGTACGCTGCTCTGTCAGATGTCAGCCATTCAAACACTGCTTCATGTCTGCAACCAACCAAGTCAGGCTGGAGGAATGTGGAGCAGTGGTCAGTGTGTCTGTAGATGTGTGTGCGTTAGTGTGTAAAGTGCAAGCCTTTAGGTCTTAGCATAGCTGGCATCCTTTGGGTTTCTTCTATCTCCCTCTCTGTGTCTTACTCTGCTTCTCTTCCTCTCTTGGCTCTTGTGGCACCGTGGAGAAGGCAACAGTGACCCTATTGTGAGCGGTGGGAATTGGGCAGTGAGCCAATGATGTCATCCTGCCATAGGGAAGACCAGGGGGAACGCCCTCCTGGCGTTCGGAATGCACTATTTTTTCCTGTTGTTTTCCGGAAGGCGGTGATCAATTTAATTCTACCCTCATCACTCCCTAGTCTAGGGGTTGAATAAAGGAGGGAGAGGGAGAGAGCAAAAGGAGATGGAGGAGGAGGAGGGGATGTGCAGAATAGAAAGAGGATGGGGCGCTCTTCTGCTTTTCCAAAAAGGGATGCACCAAACAAATCAAAATGAGAGGACACGAAGGAGAAGAAGAAGACCAAGGCTTGACCCGAGCTGCTAAGATCCTTTTCTATTTTAGATTTGTTAGACGTGAATAAGGGTAATCACCCAGGAATGTCCTGAGGTCACACCAGCCTCCCCAATTAAAGTTTACCGGACATCTTAAGAGAAGAAAAGCTGGGATCCATGAAGGTAGAAGGGGAATGGTTTACGGTAACTGACAGTTTCTCAGTCCAAGTAACACTACCAGATCTAAATATCAATTCTGTGTGAAAATACAATCACACCAGTTAAAAAGTTACGTTTTCATTCATTTACAATCATGAAAAAAATTACTGTGAGAAAAATCTGCCATATCTTATCACAATGTAACTTTTATATCTACAGACTATACAGAGTATTCACATGGTTCCAGTCTGCAAAGTCACCACTAGATCCTACAAAATTAACATTTAATAGTAACAATAGACTGTATATAAGAAGTCGACAAAGCTACTGTAATGTCACAAACTGAAATGCCATTGAAGGAGACAGATACCAAATGACCACGTTTGTGTAAAAGGGTGGAGCTGTAGATACCCAAGGGGTCTTTTTTTATTTATTTATTTTTTAGCTAAATCTAAATGTGAGAACACACATGATTTTATCTAACTTTTGTGGATCAAAGTCAGTTATATGATCTTTTTTGTCTGTATTTGACCCAAGATCTTATTAATGAAGCAAGAGTTTAAAGATGGACCACAAGGGTGTTGATCAGAGGCTCCAAATAAAACAAACTGGATCAGAATGACCCCTGAAAAAGTAATATTTTAGATAGATTTCAGTGTAAGTCTATGGGCACCAGGGCTTTTTAGAGTGAGCCCCTAGTGGCTGCCAGCGGTATTACAAGACCTGTACTTTGGAGCTGAGTTCCTGGTTCTTTATCAGTACATATTCGCTGAAAAAGACAACTGTACTTCATAGCATAATAAAATAAACCTATTTTTTAAATTAGAAAATAATATTATTAATATATTATACAATTATTAAATATTAATGAGTTTTATGTAACTCATTGTATCCATTATAGTAAAACTCTCCATGAAACTAAGCAAAGACCTGACTGAGATCTGGAAATGTTACACCAGTCCAAATAGGCCAAAAGACAAGAAGTAACCCAGACAAATTCAATAGAGGGATTTTTGATAGATTTCCCAAGTCAGAATATGAAATCAGTTTTCTTTTCAGGAAAATGAAACACAACACTGATACAAAACAGTGAAGGATGCAGTAGAAAAATCCGAAAGACTGTCTGTACACACATTGGGCAATAACCATTTTCTCTTCTTTATCCAAGCAATTTGGACTGTTTATTTTGCATTCAGATATTTTAGCAATTTAGTGAATAAAATAGCTGTGGCTTGGGAGGTAGAGCTTTGTCTATGAACCAGAGAACCCCAAATTTAGTCAGTGTAGTCTCTCACTACCACATAATAGTTCCTGAATGCGTTTGTGTGTAAATGGTGATTGAAAGTCAAATATAGATATAGTTGGTGCAACATAAATGCATTCCACCTAACATTATCCAGTGAAATGGTCACCAAATTACAGTTAACTTAGCATATCGACTGGAAGCAGTAAACACGGCTCGCCTCAGTGTGTGCGTGTGCCACAATGTTTTTCTGGTTTCGCCCCAGTTCATCGGTCCCTGAGTTCAAAGTGGGCCCACCATCACATCACAAAGCCACTGAGCTGTCTACGATATGATCACCATTAATCACAGCTTGTGATCACGCAACCAGCAGCATTTTCTCCATCATGGGTGGAATGCTGTAGTAGAAACAAAAGGATGCAGGGCGGTGCTCAGATTGACTTCAGATTGCACATCAGCTCAGAGCAGCATTCGCTCAATAATAAGGACAAGCTCTAAACTCAGTGCTGCTTTCTCATTTTTTGTCATCAGAGGAAAGGGGGGAAATATCACTTTGATGCTGTTTACAGGGTATTTTGCAAAAATAACTTTATGATGAATTTTAGGGGAGAGAAAAAAATGTAGAGGGGCTTCAAAAGTAGCGTTAACGGGAGACAGATTTTTGACATGCTTCCCGAGCCATCTGCTTTGGGTTAAGTCAGAGACAGAGTTGAATATGGGGGAGAGCGAAGACAGGAGTAGGACTGGAAGAGATGGTGAAGGCAGCAGGGAATAAAGGGAATGCAATATTGACAGGCAGCGGTGGAAACCTATTTATTTGCGTTGCAGATCCTTCTGTTTTAAATTGTTGTGGCATGGGCATGTAAGGTCTGTCTATCCTGCCAATCCAAAGATACAATGGTTGTCCATTCAACTACTTCAACAAAAATATTTAAGTAGGCTACCGACTAAAAACAACAACAACACTGTGGCTAAAAATCTCTGAATTCTTAGATATTTCCCAACATTGGCTGGTTCTGAAGTTTGTCAACCTACCAAAGATACAGTAGAGAGTGTTCTGCTAGAGATGCTACAACACAAAACTAATTAGGATACATGTTCCAGACATATCTGTTGACTTGAGAGGAGGGAGATTTCACTGTTGCACTATCTCTGCCACTGAAGACCTATTGCTAAACAGTTGCACATTTTGCCAAATTCCTCAACGTCCCTTATCTTTTTAATAGAGGAAGAAAAAGATATGAAAATGTAAAAAAACAATGTTGATTTTGTTAGTCCAGCTTGGCTTGCTGATTTTTTGTCTTGGCCTCAGAGTAACTTGTGTTAACTCCCCTCTCTCTTCTCCAAGCTGTCCGTCTCCATCCACCCCCCTGTGCCATTCTACCAGTCCCCAGTGGGCACAGTCAGCCAGTCTGGCCAGGCCTGCCCCTTGCTGTGCCCCTGCACTGGATAAGCTCCTGCTTGAACCTTGGGTAGAGGCCTTTGTATAGAACCGTGGGGGTGTTAGTGTGTGTATGTGTTTGTGTATCTGTTATGTGTGGGTGTGTATGTGTATGTGTGTATAGCATTCACAGCAGAAGGGGAGAAGGGGGTCCTATCTGTGCCTAAGGGCTGCCCCCCAACGCACCCTCACCATGTGCCCTATTGAGACCTAAGGGAGCGTGAACAATCACTGCAAAACCAAAGAGCTAAGTCCCCTTGTTATACAAGCCCAATTTTCAGCACCAACCCCACCTCTCTCCTCCGTGGTGCGTCCTACCCCCAACCCGCCACCCCAGCCCCACTCGTCAGAAGCTGACGGGCTTCGTTAAAGCGAGCTGGGATCCTTTTATGGTGTTATTTAATTAGCCATTCCACAGCAAACTGCCATCCGGCACCGTCGCCACCACCATTACCACCACCCCCCCTCCACCCCACCCCATACTCTTCTCAAACCACCACCTTCGCTACCCCCTTTTCTCCCTTCCCCTCTAAACCCACTTACTCAACATCATCACAAACACCACCCTTCCCCACTGTGCTCACTGGTCCCCTCCTCTCTCCTCTTCTTGTCTTTATCTCCAGTAATTAGCCAGGGTATGGGGGTTGACTCGGTGCTGGGCTGACTGACAGTATTAGTGCTCGAGACCAGAAGGAAGGGAAGAGCCTTTCCCGGCATGGGGTTTTCTCTCTCAGTCCTCCAACCTAAAACCTGTAGAGGAAAACAATGGAAATGGTCAGTTCTACAGTAACTAGCTCAGCCTTCGTGTCCCCACTGCCCACTGGGCCCCGTCTATGCTGGCACCCTGATCATTAACCAGATTATGACTGTGTCCTCATGCATGTCTGAGGGGTCAGCAGAACCTTACTCTGAGGATGCACAACACTCAACCTGGATAATATTGTACTGCGCTAGACACCATACATTTGCTCTTAGATTTCTTATATGAGACAATGATGAATACCTAGACTAATTATTTTGGCAGAATAGTTTCAGTGCTGGTTTTTAAGTATTTGAGGGTAAAGCGAGTAGACAACTTCACTTGAGCTGGATCATAACTCACACACACACACACACACACACACACACACACACACACACACACACACACACACACACACACACACACACACATTCCTTCCCTATGCACTCAAACCTGAGTAGTCAAACAGTCAGAAAGAGAGGCTGGGGAGCACGTCCCCAACGTGCTGGATCGACGCCCTCTAGTGACCACTACAAAGGAGGAGCACAATGAGGAGTCAAAAATAAGCAATAACCCGAGACACCCTGGTTCAGAGCTCGCAAAAAGTTGGAAAAAGTCAAGTTTTAGGTGTCCAAAGAGGACAAGCCATCTCATTTAATTATATCCCACTGTGTGTATGTGTGTGTGTTTTCATGTCACAATAAGTGATGCTATTTGATACTGGTTATACTGGTATATTAGTAAAATAGATAAATAAATAAATACATTGTAGTAATACAGTTTTCTTTCTTGTTAAAATGAAAAATAACCTTGGATATGAACGCAGTGTGTTTTATTTATGGCGCATATAAGTGAAGGTATATCCAAATATGCTATATTGATTTAATATTGGGGGGACAAAATCTCAGTTCAGTAATATTATATGATGAATAACACAGTTCAAGCAGTAGTAAAAGGTCCCTGCGTGGTGTAATGACTGCTTAGCATGGGAAAGGTACCGCTTAGTTATCCGTGGCCATTTATAGCCCTTAATTACGCGCCTATTTTGTGACCCCTGAGTTCAACGGGCCAATTCCTGTGCAGACCCAAATCCTGATGAACAAAGGTGGAATGTGATGCCCCTTTTCCGTAGACAAGCTACTAAACGTTTCCCATCAATTTCATGGGAAAGTTCAAGCCAAGGAAACTCTTAAACACTTCAGCTGATTATTGACAGCGTATTGAACCTATTAGTGCATCACGTGCACCGCGTCAACGCAAAAGAAAGTAATAAAAAAATGCGTGAGATTCCAAACTCTTCACAATCAGCAGTGTATCAGTCTTCATATGATGGAATACAGCTCTGTAATACTGGATAAAATCGGTGCTTTAGGACCCAGTTGATCCTTGTGATTGTGGCTGATATTTTCCACGTTGTGAGGGGAGGGGTGACCTGAGGGGGGGAGGAGGGCTGTCAATCATAGTGAAAGTGGCCGGGGTGGGCAGGCCCCTCTGACACTTTGTACCGTCGGAGGGGGATATTTAACTTGGGACTGAGCACGACTCGCTACAGACACACTCACACACAGTGTGCCTAAGCAAAGAAACGCTCCAGCGCCAAGTCTCTCAGACTCCTGAAGTAGGAGCGACTGAGTAGGAGCTTCTGTACCAGTTATCAAAGGAGTGGAGACGCTCCCTCAGGAATTGACCGCTTGCACCGACCGGGCAAAAAGGCTCCAGATTTGGGACTGTCTCGTCATGCAGCGACATTGGGATGTGGAGCTTTTCTGAGAGGATTCACTACTGCCACAGTAAAAGGAACTCTCAACTAACAGCGTTTACTGGCTTTGTGCAGTTTGCATTTAATATGCACAGAGGCTGATATTTCCTGTAAAGCCGTTTTCATCGTCTTTTTTAATTACAAGCACAGTCGAGAGTTTTGTGGGAGTGTTACAGCCTGAGACTTTTATGTAAACATTGCTCTGCGATTTGGAAACATTCTCTGGAAAGATTAATGGCTGTTATTTCATAAGCTGAGATTGCATCCCCCTGAAGGGCATTTTTGGACATTCTTTGTAAGGTGCACATTTTGGTTGCTGGAATAAGTCAAGGAACAGCCTGCCTGTACTTTTTTCTCTCAGTTCATGGATTGTGCGCCTTGGGACCTTGTCAAACCTGAGAGCGTCAGGAGACGTTAAGAGAAGCCACGTTTATAAAAGCCGTGCGTAAAAATAACATTGGCCAAGGCAGCCCTCATTGCCGGGCGCGTGACATTTAAAACTTGGTGAAGTACCCTTTTGTGCGCCCTTCTCTCTCGGGACGCTCCGGATCTATTCTGCCTCTTTAGAGAACACTTCATTCCATGCAGCTCTCGCCCCGGCCGCTGTCATCCAGTGTAGACAGTTCGTCGTGGCTTCGAGTCTCCGGAGTAACCATGACAACCGAAAGAAACCCGAAGTGAATCCAAGGGAGCGGGGTGAGGCCGGAGAGAGCGTGAAAAGAGTTTTCCCATTTTGTTTTGTGCCTTTTTGTTTAGACTAAACACTTTTTTTTGCAAATCAGGGGTGCCATTTCGCGCTGCACAGTTGCATCAGTGGGCAAATTGCAAAGTTGAAAGAGCCCTAAAAAGCAAAGCACTCCATGTCATTCAAACCCGACGTGGTCTATTAAAAGTATCGCCTTGCTGGTGACTGAACCTCTACTATTTATGAAGCCCAGGGCAAGTCATTGCATAGAACACAGTAACCGGGAAAAGAACTGAACATTTTTTACGCGAGAAAAGCCGGTGCGTAAAACAAGAGGAATAATGGCCCTCTCACAAACGCTACTCATTTACGTGCTGGTGTGCGTTCACCTTGGGGTTTCCCAGCATTACCTTCGCCTCCGTCCTTCACCCAGTGATCACCTCCCCGTGCCCGACCTGAAGGAGGACCCCGACCCGGAGTACGACCCTCGGGAGCAGGACTTGGCCGAGAGGACTCTGAGGAAAAAGCTCGGCAGTAACTTTGACCCCAACTTCATGTCCATCAGCTCGCCCATGCTGGTGAACCTCTCCGCGTCAGACAGCCAGGTGAAGCCACCGGGGCCCATGCCTAACGAGATTAAAAAGCTGGACCTCACAGAGACCCCCTATGGGAAGCGGGTAAAAGTGGGCAAGAAAGCCCGTAGGAAATTTCTGCAGTGGCTGTGGACCTATACGCACTGCCCAGTGGTGTACACATGGAAGGATTTGGGCGTGAGGTTCTGGCCACGTTACATAAAGGAGGGAAACTGTTTCTCTGAGCGCTCGTGCTCCTTCCCTGAGGGGATGTCTTGCAAACCAGTCAAGTCAATCAACAAGATTTTCCTCCGGTGGTATTGTCAAGGTTTTCTAAAACAGAAATACTGTACGTGGATACAGGTGCAATACCCAATCATCTCAGAGTGCAAGTGTTCGTGCTGATTTTCTTTAAGGAAGTGGTGGTCGAGGGGGGAGTGGACTGGAAATACGGTTTCTATTGCACTGTTAACTCTATACAGAAGTGGGCACCATAGCAAATCTATTTTTTTATATAGCATTTTAAGTGAAATACCAACATTGTACATATTTAAGAAAAATGCAGCTATTTTTTCTAATTGATCCAGGACCATATTTTATTCTCATCCCTGAAACGCTGTTTTTTGGGGGAACACGAGCACTTCATAAGGAAGAGCTGTTTTTTTTTCTTTTTTTTTCTTTTTCTTTTTTTTTTTTTTTTGATATTTTTATGAGACTTTGAAGATGGAATGCATATGCTACACTTCTCCAAGAGGTGAACTTTTTTTTTTTTTCAACTGAACATTGATTCTGACTGTTATTTCACTGCAATGCTGCCTAGAGTTTTTGTATAATATTAATATCAATAATAATTAAATTGTAAAAAACAAAAAAAAAAACAAAAAAAAAGTTGAGGTTAAAGATATATATAAAGGCGTGAACTCAGCTTTTTGGAATACATAGTATTGTAGAAATAAACAAATCTGTATGTTTTATTTATTATTTTAACGATTGTGAGTATAGAGCATAAGGAAAGAGAATAGCAGAGTATACCAGAAAAAAATATGGGAGATGTCTACTTGAATATTTCTAAAAAGTACAAAAAAATACATAAAAAGGTAAAACATATCAGTGTACATGTTATGGTTACACGTTTTAGCAATAAAGTCTATCTTTTCAACATGTATTAGTGTCAAGCCATGTTGCTGTCTTATCAGGGGGTGTGTACATTGTGAAAAAATATACATATATCATCACATGTTGTCTCCTTTAGTCTGATGAGAGTGTTTCACTTGTGTCCAGTAGTCATTCATTGTCGGTTCTTTCTATAAATATCACGATCCGTGATATAATCCACGCAATACCGATTGAAAGCATTGGAACAAGCTGTCTGGAATCGGAAACAAGTGAAACTGAGATTCATCTTATGCAAATGGTGTTCAAGTCGATGCCAGATTGATATTTTTTGCAGCGTAGACGGTCGGGCTCCGAAGAGGAGTGGAGTTACTAACTGCAAAGTAAGTCCAAGCCTCAGTGACTCTGTGGACTGCCTGACGCTCCACGCCGTCACAGTGATTTTAGAAAGGGCTGATTTACTACGCTGTGTAATGCGCAGCGCATACCTCAAGCGCCTCCACAGAACTGGCATCTATTTGTCTCAGCCAGAGCAGAGAGAGAGAGGCCACGCACATTCACCCCCCACCCCCCCACCCCTGTCTGCGCACATGCTCGGTTCAGGGCTCTGAGGTGTTAACATAATGGGTAAAATATGATTCAGACATTTCAAACAGTGTCAGATGATGAAATGGTGAGCGCACACGCGAAAGCCAGGGGCGTCTGGGGTCTGCGCTTTTACTCTGGAAGCTCCACACAAGTTCCACTGAGGTATTTGTATAGAGGTGGACTGGAGCAGACCGGCGCCTATTCAAGTCTGACCGCCCTGGAGAGAAAAAAAACAAAGCCCATAAAACAATGGTCAACTGTTTTTGACGTTAGCAGACTATTAATTGGAGAGCTGGAGTATGCTGTCTGCAACTTAAACAGATATGGCCAATTAAACGCACTGGAGACGCGCAGGGAAATTAAGTCATAAGAAATCAAAGAGACGAGTCATTTTCTCTAAGTAGGGGGTTTTATGGTGTTTATATTATTCTTTAAATACAATCAACGACTTAAACAGAGCCATGACTGAATGTCTGAAAGCTAAAAGCAGCTTGTGTAGTATTTCCACTGAGCGCATCTTGTGTGCGTTAAAGTGATTTGTATTTTTGCGGGTAGAGTTGGATTTGACACTTGCCGCCCGGTTATTGTGACAGAACCACTGAGGGGATTTGGTAAGCAGAGGAGAAGAACGGCAGCATGCCAGCGGAGAAGGAGGAGGAAGAGGAGAAGGAGCAGGAGGGGGGCTGCTTTCCTTACTGTCAGCTTCTTTCTTGATGATGTCTCGGGGTTTTTAGAAACTGCGTCTCTGACTCGACGGCGCCACTCAGCCGCCCCCTCTCGACTGCGCAGAATGAGGCACTTTGGGAAACAGTAACCCTTTCAGGCTCTGCCCGGAGAGTATTTTAGAAGCGTGTGAAAGGCAATACGCCGCCCTGGCTCCAGCCAGTTAGGTGCGCACCTTTTAGAAACAGACCCTGCCAGCCAGTCAGATCAGTAGTTCTCAAAGTGGGGTCCGAGGACCACCAGGTGGTCCTTTAGGGAATTCCAGTAGGTCCCAGCAAAAATGACAAACAATTTCATTTCAGTTAAGCCCTTTATCCAAGAGAAATCAGTCCATTTGACAGACGTGTACATCTTTATCTCAGTCACGTGATTCTCATATAACTTCACCGTTTGATGCTCCTTCACAAACCTCTAATCAAGTATAGTTTCACACAGGAATAAAACTCACATACAAGTTCAGATAAACACTGAAATGAACACATATTTAATATGTTTAACTTCACTTGTCACCAGTTTAATCAGATAAAAAACAGTCAGAACCCAAACTATGACTCAAAATTCCATTCAAACTCCAAATCCACTGTATATCCCCCTAAATGAATCCTACCCTGTAAATAGAAACCTTTTGAATATGAGTTAATATGGAAGCATCCAACATAGGTTAAATATGGACCGTGTGGTTTATTTCTCACACCCAGGGAAATATGCCAATCCTCAAATGAGTGACTGTCAGAGACTACTGTCTGCAGGAAACCGGCTATGTTGTCTGTGTTACTCATTCACACCATCCACGAAAGCAACACTTTTTTTTTTTTTTAACATATCACAAAACTCCATTCTCCCTTGATGTGAATGTAAAACCATCATGGTCACAGAAAGACTTGTGACTGACATGTTATGCATGGAAAATTTCCCCATCAGCACCATCAGAGCACCACATGTAAAGCGTTGACACATCGGAGCAGCCTGCATTCATATACTGCCCATAAAAGTGTCAAGACATTGTGGCCTTTATCCTGTCAGACGCTGAGCATCATTATTGTCTGACAAAGCCTGTCTCCATATTCAACTACAGACCTTTGACAGAGTGGGCTCTAATGACACCACAGCAATAAATACTGTTTGCTTTTATCCCACGGTGTATTTGACAGTTTCATATTTATTTACACCCTCATGAGATCATAAGATAAAATGCACATTTGTGCCAATAAGGAGAATTAAATAAAGGCCTGGAGACAATTAGGACCGGGATGATGGGGGCGGAGGTTGGGGGAATGGGTGACATGCTCACTGGTGAAGATGATGAGGCTCCTTCTCCTGATGAGAGTCAATTATTATGATGGATTGTGGTCCGACTGGGGATAACTGGGGTGCATCTGTTGGTGGGTGGTAAAGGGTCTGCGGTGATTATCATTTTGGGCAAATATGAGAAATGCACACATCTGTACCTTCATGAACACACTGGTACAGGAGCCTTAGTAAGTGTGGATCTGCAGTGGATTTACGTGCACATACATCTTTAGTGTGTGTGTATGTGTGTGTAGGTGTGTGTGTGTGTTGCGGACTGACATGCAGAGACGGAGACAAGGGTCTGTGGCTGTAAGTAAGGCTCAAACCCCATGGTTGTAAAAGTCTGTGAGTCAGCACCACTGAGGGTATTGATGATGACAGGGTATTAGATGGAGCACTGAAGGGAGGGAGGACACACACACACACACACACACACACACACACACACACACACACACACACACACACACACACAGAGACACACACACA
>JAPSES010000109.1:11627855-11641411 GCA_029822895.1 Maxillicosta whitleyi
CCTGCTCCTCTGTCCCTAATGATTACCAGCGAGGATCTCCCGAGGACCCTTTTACCCCCATACACACACAAACAACAGGATGGCCGTCACCACTGTGGAGACGACCCTCATCAAGTGGAATTCAGGCTGCCAACGTGTGACCCTGGGTACCTGAGGCCTGTCAGTCATGTTGATGCATGTGCTTTGGTTTATTTACTTATTCAACATGTGTGTGCATGTGCATATGTTTGTCGAAGAATACACACTAGAGATAGATGATTCATCAGATTGGTTGCGGCAAAAGCCTAACATTAGGTTGGACTTTTCTGATGGAAAGTAGTAGCTCATCTAGGATTGTCTCAGAGTTCATTTGATGTCTCAGCTCTAGACGTGTTGATTGATTACTTAACTTATTGTATTATTTATAAAGGTATTTATCAGTTTGACTTATTGGTTTGGTTCCACACATACAGTTTCATCTAAAGTCAATGATCGTGTTTTTTTCTCTTGAATAATCTGGGTTTTTTTTTCTGTTTGACTGGACTATCACTATTCAAGCTCTAAAACAAATAGCAGGGGTTTTATTAGACCAGGAATATCAAGTTCATTCACTTGATCGATCAAGATTAAAATTAACCACAAAGTACTCCGTTTATCAGGTCAAATTGCAACAGTTTTTTGGGTTTTTAATTATTCACATAGAAAATGTTACTGTCCTTCTGTCATCATCTTTGATTTTTTAATGATGTTTGAGACTTTTTCTTGATGAAATCTACTGAATAGGCCATGTAAAGCGTTATTACAGTGTTTAGCATCCTTAACACAGTCCTTGATTGAGACACATGAATTAAAATGTTATTCAGGTGAGGTGCCTCAAACACCACCACACCATCTGTGTCCCAGAGGACTTCTTTTATTTCTGGTGTCACTGCTTTTTTTTTTTTATATATATATATTCATACTATTCATCTCTCTATAATGATAATGAGTATAGAGGTGGCACTGTTGTTAGCCTATTAAAAAGTCCTCCATGCTCCTGTGCAGCCGCTAATAACCCCACCAGGGATTACTGTACAGCAGGCTGGAGGGACAGCAGGGCACCAGCCTGGGCCTCAGCTTGTTGTCATCTGCGTGGGGTACCCAAGAAGACCTCCGCTCACCCTCAGTCTGAGCAAACCCACCAAACGCCAACTACAGAGCAAAACGTGAAAGGCTCCCACTTGGGATACAAAGTGGCTCAGCTGTCCCGCTCCTATCCTCACCTCCCCCGGTGCCCTCCTCTACACCCAAGCCAAATAAAGCCTCTCAGCCACTTCTGTTTTCCTAATCTGTGAACTCTGACAGAGGCGCCCACGCTTGAAAGAGAGACAACTCAACATGGGATGATCTCCCGGTGACAGGGAGAAGCTGAAAAAACGCTTCCCGGAATGTCTCTGCTGAAACCACCAGACCACCCTGCTGTCTAACAGTTCCTGTCTGCCTCTCCCTCTGCCTGTCTTTCTGCCTGTCTGCATCACCCCCTCACACATCTTTTTAATCTCACTTCACCCTTCCTTTTACCCTCCATCGTTGATCCTTTCTAATTGGGCTGTCACTGGTTGATTAAAACCATTGAATCCAGTCCAGTTGCCAAATGGCTCGAGTAATCTGTGTGGCCAAGCACGACTCCTTACGCCGCCCGCTTCCACCCTGAAAGCCTCATATATTTTCATCCTTTCACATATTGCGCTCATAATACTAATGGGCAAATTATTTAAACAGTGCAGTAACTTAGCCACTGGAGATTGTAGCACGTCGGCACAAGTACATTTTCCTTGCCATTAATCCACAGAGGAATGCTGCAGTGATGAACTCACTGCAGTTTTTTATTTGTCACTGCACTATAAGCAGCCATTCATTCTGAAAAGGCTTAGCTGCCAGATGAGCATTTTATCTTTCATACGGCAGATAGTGGTTTGTGTGCTGGAGGGTGAGATGTAACTTTACGGGCACAATCTGCAATGCAAGCAAAAAAAAAAAAAAAAAATCAAACAGAGCTTGTAAGATGCTAATTAATGACTGACAGAGTTGGAGCGTAACTACTTAAATGTAAAAAAAAAAGTAATCCATTATAGTTACTGATAAAAAAAAATTAATAGTGTCTTTATTATTTGCAATTTCAGCCTGTGCTGCAGCTTTTAGATTCACTGACATATGCATTTTTGTATTTTTACACTAGTTTAACTTTCTTCAAGTTGGAAAAAAATACAAATTTCAATATAATTGTCCACCACAGATGCACATCAACTCACATCTAGATGTATTAACCCTTAAAGACCCAATCCATGTAAATAATTTGTGTAAAATACAGTTTACATCATCTTTTCATGGTCATCAGATATGACCCATTTGGAGTAGTTACCATGGAAACACCTCATCTTCTATTTCACCAGTAAAACCTATTGAATTGGATCAATGACAGTGGATGGACACACTGGGTTTGTGTTCAGTTAATGATAGACTTGACTGAAAAAGTCACTTTTCTGCAGTTTTATCTATTTCTGATATAATAACCTTCAAGTTTAATCTGAGTTTTAATCAACATCTACATGATGAGAAAATTAAATATAGAAAAAAAAAAAACTGATATACTCTTAAAATGCAAAATACAGAGGATAATATTATAATAAAAAATAAATAATTCAAGAAAGAAATGTTAAATATAGAGCAAAAATAATGGGGCTTCATGGGTTAAATTACAGTTATTTAATAAAATGTTGGTCATTATAAATGTGTTACATCCTATATATTCCTTTTGGTAGAAAGCCAACATGTAAAATATGACATTCATTTGGTTACTTTGCATTTTCTTGTTCAGGAAGCATTATTTTAAAATAAACACAGACAAAGCAAAGCAGGAAAGCATTTAGGCCTTTGATTTATTGTCTAGTATAAAAACATTTGGTAGAAAAGTCACCAAAAAGCAATAAAACAAATTAAGGAATAAAATAAAATTGCTAAATTACTTCATTACATCTGCAGTGTTGGGTAATTCCCAATATTGATGATAGACAGATTTATTAATGCATTGAACACTAAATGGATCATTGTTTTGTAAAAATAAATAAATAAATAAAATAAAATAAAACACACTTAAATGTGAATCAGTCATGTTTCTGGAAAGCATCAACATCTCTTTAGTCCATTTTCTGAAAATGGCCCAACATTTTCGTGTGGTATTCATCGTCTTCTTCTTACACACAGAGACATGGGCCTGCAGCTGTTGCTACTTCAACCACATTTAATGAAAGACAATGTCTGCCCCCACTGAGGGAAACTTGTGGCTTGTTAAACACACTGTCATTGCTGAAAGAAGAGAGTTTTCTTGCTGAAACAGATTCTTAGTATTTTAAAGGTCGACCAGCCTCACCGCTCCAAAACGATGCTGACATCCTGGCAAAGCTCACGGTCCAGAACAATTATGCAGTTAACATTTAGCACTTTTTTGTAGTGATATAGAATAAGCTTTAAGTTTTTAATAAAGACCAGATTTGCACCGCAGCATAGTGTTGTTGGACTGTCTCGGAGAAGTGTTAACACTTGCTTCAAGGCTAGCATTTATTTCAGAGTGGAATTAAACAGCCATGTCACTGTTCTCTCTCTGTTTAACCTACGCGCTCGTCTGCCAGACGCGGCTGACAGCACCAGACCCTGGAAGAATCTCCCAGCAGGCCCGGCAGCACACGGGCCGCTCCATATTTAGTCATCCAGTCCAGAAACAGACCAGTGCAGTCCTCCACCTTAATCTGTCTCCCCTCTGTTTCTCTCTCTGGCTCTCCCTCTCTCATTTTTTATGTCCTTCCTTCAGCTCTCTCCCTCCATCTCTGTCACTTTCCCTCTCTCTCCTACTGCTTCCATTCATCTCTGTCCTTGCTCGGCCTCCCCTGAGTCACTTCTGCTTTATCACTGTCATGCCCCTCACTGGTTTTCTGCCTTCCTGTGTTCCTCTTTTGCTTCTTACCTTTTTGTGCCTGTTTGTCCTCTTTTCTAGTCTCTTGTGTCTGTCAAGTAGTTTCCTGCCTTTTTTTTTTTTTTTTGGTCCAAAACATTGTAACTTTCTTTGACAGTCCCCCAACATGAAACATGCCAGTCAAATATTAAATCCCACTCTTTCTTTCTACAACACCTTTACATCCTTTTTTTTTTTTTTTTTTCTTACTTAAGCCTCTTCTTTCTCTATCGGGACATGCCCACTGTCTCTTTTCTCCGATGAACATGCTGCTGATGGAAGCTGGGCCTGGATGCTAATGAGTTGCTAATTCTATCAGCCGTCTCTCCATGCCCTCCCCAGTGGGTGTCAGGCCCGCCAGCTTTACCCCAGCCATCCTTTTGATGGAGTGCCTTGGCTGATGAACCCCCGCCTTCGTGCCCACTTTAACCTCCTCGTCCTCAGACACATGTCATTGATCAGTGTCCTTATCCATCCTGCCAAGGCCCACTCTTACTCCAATCATTTATGAACAGGCTCTGCGATCCGTTTGTCATGTGTTTAATTTTGCAATGGCTCTGGGTCTTTACTGATGTTTTCATGCTGATCTTCTTGAATTAATCCCATATAAGAGCACTTTAGTTTTTTATGAATGGTTTGATCAAATCTCAGTCTATAGAAATATCTGTATCTCTATTTTCCACATGTACAAGAGCTAAACCAGAGCGAACCCCCCCACCCCCACTTCTTTCTGGTTTGCGTATTTCCCTCAGTCTCTTTCCTTTAACACCCTATCTGTGCTTGAGTAGAGGCCAAATGTCCGGGTTTAAGCACTTGAGCACAGAAGAGTGGTCCTATTTACCAGGCCACTGAGCGCTTTTTTAAGGGTTGCTAGCTTTGGACCCCTCGTACAAGAAAAGAACGAAACTTTTGTTTTTTGGACTCCCCTTAAATCCGTCTGTCTGCCTTCCCCGCTTGACTGAAGTGGATACAGAGGCGACCTTTTGTTCTACCAAGATGAAGAGGGATGCTGTAGTATAAGAGGGAGAGTGAGGGTAGGAGGAGGTGGGTGTGATTCATTGTAATTTAATAAATACCTCGCAAAGAGGGTTGGGGTGCCTCCTCAGAACCTTTAGCTGTCCATTTTGAAATGGGGCTCTTCTAGATTTGACACCCGAGGTATTAAAAAGGGGATTAGGGAAGGAAAGTCTCAGGCCATATACATCTCTTTCTCTGATTCTTTTTTTTTTTGCCCTGCAGCTTTCTCTTGCCGCGCCTCTCAATCTTTCTCTCTCTGAGACTAAGAGGCCCCTCATCTAGCTGTGAAAGTATGAATGATGTCATCCAGGTACCAATCTTGACCCAGAGATTTACAAAAGCTTGAATGGAGTCTCATAGCCTTGGTTCTTTTAATGCACAGTATAATCCTCAAATAGCTATCACTTTTGGTGAATTTTCTGGTTCAGTGAATGAACATAAAGCTGCCTTTTCTAAGGTCTGCACTTTGTAACAATAGTTTTGCAATGCTTGATTTCCTGTCAGAATCCTGCGAAAATCAGTAACAAGAAGAACAGCTTAAACACCACACTCTTCAATATGGAATATTTCCTTTTCTCCCTTTTTTCACCTCTTAAAACGGTGGTTTGACCGAGGTCACACACGGTCCACTGCTCTGTAGCATCGCCAGGGATTATAGGGTGACTTCTGCCATGCTGCTCAAGCATGACCAGAAGGCTTGGCCAGTTTTGACCTGAATAGAAGTACTGAATGAGAGGCTGGCATTGAAATTCAGGATGCAGTCACTTGTAGCCACTAATGTCTTTCTTTAAATGGTCACATCCTGTCTTTTGGGCCCCACATCTAACTGTCTTATCCAGTGATAGGCTTTTATTCAGTAAAAAATTCACTTGTAATTGTGTAGTTTAAAAAGGTCTATTAACAGCCTTTTTAGTATTAGAGAGTTTCATTAAGTTTAAAACATACACAAACATTTTTGTGATGTAAAATTGTGTCTCTGTGACTTTCTGTTTTTATATCCTATTATGGTAATAGACATATCCAGTGACATTGACCTCTATGTTTGTTTCTCTCTCTTTCAGGAAAGGCAGTGGTCAGCCTGAAGTAAAGGGTCACTGAACTCAGACACTCTCCTTCCATTAACTCACAACTTCACAAGCATACGTAGACAAACACGCACAGACACATCTGGACGTCTACACACCCATATTCATACACACACAGTCTTGGGTAGACGGTTACAAAGACAGATTCGTGCACATACAAAAACTCCCAATTAGACACAGACCCTCTGAGCAGGATGAGGGAACCCTGGAGATGCCTGCTGGGTCTGTGCCTCCTGGCATGCTCAGCCTTCACCCACAGCGCTACAAATCCCTTCGCAGGACAGCAGACCCCTTTAGACCCCTGCTATGATGACACAGGAGCAGCCCGTCGTTGTATTCCAGAGTTTATCAATGCTGCCTTTGGAAAGGAAGTGATGGTGTCCAGCATCTGTGGCCGGCCTCCATCCCGCTCCTGCAGCGTGGTGGAGCGGGGGGATGACCGGCCTTCAGTACGTACATGCCAAATCTGTGATGCAGCCGACCCCCGCCGGGCTCACCCTGCTTCCTACCTCACGGACCTCAACTCAGCTCATAACCTCACATGCTGGCAGTCAGAGAATCTGAACACATCGCCACATAATGTTACACTCACGCTTTCTCTTGGTAAAAAGTTTGAGATCACCTATGTGAGCCTGCAGTTCTGTTCACCGCGGCCTGAGTCCCTGGCCATATACAAGAGCATGGACTATGGCAAGACCTGGATGCCCTACCAGTTCTACTCCTCTCAGTGTCGGCGTATGTACAATCGGCCGAATAAAGCAACAATTACAAAGCAAAATGAGCAGGAGGCTCTTTGCACTGATGGCCATACTGACCTCTACCCGCTAACTGGAGGGCTCATTGCCTTCAGCACTCTGGATGGTCGGCCCTCTGGCAAAGACTTTGACAACAGCCCGGTCCTTCAGGACTGGGTAACCGTCACAGACATCCGTGTGGTCTTTAGTCGACCCCAACTTCCCCGGGAGCTGGGGACTGGAAGTAACAGTGGAGGCAGGGATGATGACCCCGTCGCAGTCCCGTCAACATTACCAACTTATTTCTATGCAGTGGGAGACTTCCAGGTGGGCGGGAGGTGTAAATGCAATGGCCATGCCTCACGCTGTTTAAAAGACAAGGAAGGCAAGCTGGTTTGTGACTGCAAACACAACACAGAAGGACCTGAATGTGACCGATGCAAGCCCTTTCACTATGACCGACCGTGGCAGAGAGCCAGCGCTCGTGAGGCCAATGAGTGTCTGCGTAAGTCATTCTGTCATTACTTATTTACTTTTGAATATGTCACAGTTATTCTGCTGTGGAATATACTGAAGATTTCTCTGTGGTGTAGTTCAAGCCCATAAAAAGTAATCACTTCCTATTTGTGAGGAATAGCACAACTTATTTTGCATCACCTTCACTGGCTCCTAATATATTATAGCAGTATGTGCGATGCTTTGTGTAGGATTGCAGCTCCACACTTTAGTGACAGAAAACACAAGAGGATCTCTTCACACCATTTGTGACATTGAATTTTAGGGCTTTGTTTTCTCAAGATATGTTTGAGGAATTAAGGAAATATACATGAAAAATGCACATGGACAATCTTTTCACTGCCTATTTTCAGAGTATGGTGGACAGTATTATCAAGTAATAATAATAATAATGTTAATGATAATAATAACTTTATTTACATAGAACCTTTAAAAACTGGGTTTACAAAGTGCTTCACACACAGTAAAAAGGGCACAACAGCAGGATACAAGATGCAAACAAAGATACTAAAACAGGAACAACACAATAAAAGAGATGCATAAAACATCATGTATTTATCAATAGCTAAAACAGGGTAAAATTAAGTATTCAATATTAAACAACATCACATAAAAGTAAATCTATAAAATCTGTTTTAAGTTAATTAAGTGATTTAAAAGATGCCACTGACTCCACAAAAGTAGAATAATATATTAGAGAACAAGGTCTTTAACAAAGATGACCTGTGTTTGACTGTCTAGGGAATCTGATATTGTTGCCAGAACATACGGAGTGAGTTTGTGTCAATACTGGTGAGGTGTTCCGGTAGCATTTTCTGTAGTGACTGAGCTGGCAACACTGGCAATGACCTTTCTCTGCATTTCCCATCAGGTTCTTGTATTTATAGTTTTTCTACAGAAAAACAGACTTTCTACTCAACAAAAATCATGTTTTCTGTACATGTGAATGAAAAAAAGCCTCTTTTTCACCAGCAAGTCTAAACATTGGATGACAACAGCTCAAGTCACTGGCACACTGCAACAGCAAAGTCATCCAAGAATGTTATTTGGCAGTATTTGCCTTTACCTCAAGACATGCTCAGTAAAAGTCATCCAAACTTATGCTGAAAGTTTGCCAAGTGAAATTATAGCAATTTCTGTGGCAATTTTTGTAAATGTAAATGGATTACCTTTGTATTGGATTAGTCTTTTCTACGATAACAGGTTTTGAAGTGATGTTTAGCCTGTACTATATATTAATTTCATAGTTGTATAAAGATTTCTGAAGCATGTCATGTAAGTCATATGTCTTTAGCAAGATTTCTTCACTATATGTGGTAAATTTGACAGGGTTTCTGTGTTAATATAAACTGCTATAGGTAGAACATTATTCAGGTCAGTTTTTCTTGTCATAAAAATTTGTTAGCACAGGAAAATAAAACCATATTAGAGACCACTGTCCGCCTTTTAACCTTTGCCTGTAATGAAATAAAATTGCTGCCTCAGAAAAAGCAGAAGTTGAACACTGAAAAACTGTGTATATTTTTCTAACATGTTGTAATTGCCCAGTGAGCTGGCCTCAGATCCTATTTAGCATTGAACAGTGCCAGATCTGTTTAAGGGGGACAGAGAATGACAGAGCCTGGGAAGCAGGGCCATTTTAGCATAAAACTGGTCAAATCCAGCCTTCCTTCACTCTAAGGCACCTGTGCCAACAATACCTTACTTTGGCTTCTCATCTAACCTTGACACCCTCGCTTACTGAGCAAGTACACACAAACACTCACATCTAGACTCCTCTAAAACAATATCCTGTAAATCCCTGTCCTTGTAATGTTGTACACACCCTCTTTCAAATGTCCCGTAGCTGTTTCCGAAATGTTACACCCGCTTCTCGTAGATCTCCTCTCTGTGGGATTGATATGTCACTTCGATCCATGATTTCTGGACTAAACAGCACGGCTACACCGGCCAACTCTGATGACCTAATCCCAGTGTTGATACAGGGCAGTTAAAACCTATTGCATATTGCACGCTATACCTGATCACACATCCGGACACGCCAAAAAGTTCTGTCCCAGATGCCCACAATTTCAAGTTCCAAAAGCCTTTTTACAGCTTATTCCGGTAGAAAAGTTTCCAAAATATCCTCAAAGTAGCAGGAGAACCTTTAAAAAATCCCCTCCAGTGTATATTAAAGCCCATTCTTAAAATGATTTCTGAGCTTGTTTTTCTTTCTGACATGGTGCATGAATGGCAGAGGGCTGGTGTGTGAACCCTGAGGCATGCCACTGCAGCAGCGAGGTGTCATTGTTTAGACTGGGCAAATGTGTGAGAGCTACAGGCCTGAAGAGTCCCTTAGGTGTCACCAGAGCCTTCAGTAGGCCCTGGGGGTGTTTGAGTTGGAAGGAAGGTCTGAGGGGGCTGGGCTGAGGTCATGATCCTTTGCGGGGTGGTGACAAGGTTAAGTTGACGGGGAGAGGGTTTGTGGGTAATGAGGAATTTAGAGTGGGCAGATGTAGAGCCAAATCAATAGGTGTTTCACACCCTCCTCTGAGCCTGTCAGTCCATGAGAAATGATGTGTCTGGTGGCCAGATTTTACCTCTTTAAATCTTATTATTCAGACAGTTCATATTTTGCGAGGCTTTGCTCTCACTTTTAACAGCTCATACTTCAGTTTTTACATAAGAACATTGTTTCTAACAGACTGGTTTGATTGTTCCCGGGGCTTGCTAAATGCTTGACGTACACCGCACCAAGATTACTGTCTGGGCTCTTGGCAAGCTCACGAACAGTCTCCAGACGCAAACCATGCACACACATGCCCATCTGCCGCCTCCTTCACCATGAATCCTGCCTAAAGACATTGGTTTACAAATCCTTGCTCTAGTAGTCAGAGAGGGCAGCCTCGTAAAGGAGTGTGTCTGTTTGTATTGAGGGAGACATGATGGAAAAAGCTGTGATTTATCTGCCCGGAGTTGAAGCCACAGGAGAGAATGAGGAAGCAGATGGATAAGAGCTATTTGGTTACCGGTTGTGATGGAGTATTGGCTTTTCTGCTGGCACACTCGATGCCATAATGTAAATACAGCATGTTGATTTAAAAATGTGAAACGGTATATCATGGCTTAATAGGGTCTGCCAAAGTCACTGTATAAGATGAAGAGGCCTCTTCTGGAGTCAATGACAATGTGACATCCTGCATAGATGATAATTTATGGTGGTGTAGCCGCCGTGTGTGCAGCCATCTTGGCCCTGTTTGGCTGCAGCACCAAGCTGTTTTCATTTGGATTCAGTCTGCAGGAAGTCCAGAGTGCTGCTCTGGGACGCTATGAGACCTGTGCCAAACACCATCCATCCCCTAATGGACCAGTCAGGCCAGGTCTGCTCACAGTGTTGCGCCAGGCACACCGGTATGCATTTATAGCATTAAATACTGAGGTCAAAAGAAGGCTAATAAAATGGCCTTGTGGCTAGATTTTTCATAAATGCAGGTGAACTGTAGTTGGTAGCAGAAGTGGGAGTTTCTGCTCTAGTGTAGAATTTGGGTGCGGTGTTGAATATTTTTAATAGTGAATTTGACGTAGTGCACTGATTCCAGTGGGAAATGAATGATATGGTATTCTGTTTTTACATGAGATGGGGAGTTTCCTTCACAAATTAAATCAATCCACCAAATAACTAATCACTGTAGGCTCTCATTATGCAGCACATCCATGTCCACACCTGAGGGAAATTAGTTATACCCCTAAAAAATGTTATTACCTGTTATATAATAGATGTTATTAGATCATGTCTGCAACACTGATGAAGCTGTGGTCACATTAAAATGTGCATTTCACAGCAGAGGAAGGAAAATTTAAACATTTGAAAGGTGCATGTCTTGTTGCAAGTCTGCTCAAACTTTTTGTGGGGGCTTGCGGTTTTTAGTGAACTCAGTTTTTTGGAAACTATTAGTTGGAATTAGGGGGACATTGACAGATGGGGGAGCAGTGAGAGCGCTGTGATCCAGCAGAGGTGTGTGCATATGTGTGTGTCAGAGGAAGAGGCCAGCCAGGAACACACACTCGGGAACAGGACTCCGAATGAGATGTGTACAGAGCTGTGGAAACTCTTAAGACCACAGAAGCACAAACTCTCTCTCTCTTTAGTTCCCTATTTCTCTGTCCTAATTTCTCTCTTTGACATGGGGCAGATGGTTATTTGATGCTGATTAGAATTTCAAAATAGGCCTCCATCCTTTCACAGCATTTTCCCCTCCAGATCTCCTACCAAGGCCAAGCAGAGGTCAGGCCCATGTTCCAGTCGGAGAGCAGATTTGTCAAGACACTTTTTAGGCCTGGTGATTGAACAATGACGTCATTCTTATACACACACCATAGAAAAAACCGCTGCGCCACTTTTGAGGTTGCGTGATTTGGATAACATGAATAACTACGCATTTTATCATTTCTCAATCTCGCCTGGACTGTGATTTGTGCTGTATTTTTCTTGCAACATACCGGCAGTTATTATAAAACAATATATCTGGGATTTTTGTTGTTTTGTCTGTGGAGTTAACCTCACCGGATTGCTTTGTATTTCAACACTCAACCCTGTGAATGCAGCTTTACAGCAAACATCCACGTATAATTATCCACGATGACCTCTTGAAATTCCATCTATCTGTCCCTAGAGGGCAATATGATATGAAACTCAGCGAAATCCTAAATATAGGCATGTAAGGGTGAAAAACACAGGCATACCTCCATATTACTGCATGTATGTGCCATGTTCTAACTTTCTCTAATTGACTTAAAGACGCTTATGCCCCTCCTACCTCCACCGCTGTCGCTGGAGGCTAACAGAGACCCACCACTTCAATTAGTTACACCGCAGTACTCAAATGAGCTGGAGATGTGTGTGTTAGTGTATGTTGAGGGGGGTTGCTGAAAGAAAGTGGATTTGAAAAAGGAACCTCCTGTGCTTTCAAATAATTACACAGCCAAGGAATGTTGTTCTAAAATCAACAGCCCTATGAAATGATGCCTCTGGGGTGGTTAGCGTGAGATGCAGGGGCTACAGCACTAAGAGGCCCACAAACACAAGGTGTGTGCAGTTGGTTTAGTACTCTGTCTGTGTGTTTTCAAGAATTCCTTCCGGTGTCTGGCTAAGACAACAGAGTTTGCTCATTCTGACTGCTTTGCTTTTAGTTTGTTAGTATCGCTGCTTTGGTTCTTCGCCAACCCGCAAAGGATTGATCCATTTCTCATTCTAAGAAGCCACCCATAAAGACTCTTTGGCAAGCAATGAACATGGTGAAACAATGTTAAGGACAGCATAGTGTCAAATAACTGTGTTAATGTCAGCTGGGTTAAAACTTTGGATCTCTGGGAAATGCTCCGTGGCCCGCCTCAGGCACAGTGTGTGCGTGTGCATATACATCTTATTGCATTTGTGAAAGCCACATGTAATAGAGTGGTGCAATGTAGCGTTTCATCCTGCTGCCAAAGCAAACTGGTGGAGCTGCAGCGTGCCCACCCTGCTCTCCGAGGCCCTCGCTGACTCTCTCCCACAGATGGTAGTAATCACCTCCCGAGGTGTCCGTCACCGCCGGCGCTCTCTTCCTCTCTGTCCTTGTGTAACTGACTCTTGTCAAAGATTAACTCAGTGCCTGGAAGTTTTTCTGACTGCTTTTCTTTTTTCTACATAAGTTCGCTTTTTTTGCTGAAATGTGTCTTTTTCTTATGTTATTAAATCTGTTATGTTTGGGCAACAGTTTGCTTTTGTTTGCTCTCCCAGGCCTCTCTGCTCTATTGCCTGAAAATATATGTGGTTTTTGGCTGCCTGCCGTTGTTGCTGGTGGCAGCGAGATTCAGTGGCGGTGAAAATATATGTCTGTCTGTTTATGATGAATGGATGATAATCGCTTTGGTCTTCCTTTATTGTTGTAGCTGTGGTTTTGCCTGTCAGTGGTTGACACAGGCTGACGGATCCGTTGCCGTTTGTCGTGTGTATGTACAATAATGCCCATGTACATACTTTTACATGGAATGATTGTTGTATGTTGTGTAGACAAATCGGTTTCTATGTGTTCTCCATGATCATCCCCATATGGTGTAGCTCCACAGAGACCAACTGAGCCAGTTTGGTTTTTCAGACCAGGTGTTGCAGTTTTGTTTCAATTTATTAAGATTTTTTGCTTAAAGTGACACATAAGGTAGTAAATTCAAAATGTCATAAATTTAAAAGCCTTCGTATCAATTCCTATAAAAGAC
>JAPSES010000109.1:11662808-11673402 GCA_029822895.1 Maxillicosta whitleyi
ATCATTACATTAGTACCATTACTTTATTATTACATTAGTACCATTACTTCATCATTACATTAGTACCATTACTTCATGGTACCTCATGCAAGGCAAGTTTATTTGTATAGCAGATTTCATTTACAGGACAATTCAAAGTGCTTTACATAAAACATAAAAACACCACAGGAAACACACAAAAAGAGAAAGTTAAAATATAAAAACATAAAAAAACATTTTAATTCAACTATAATTTGCACAGGTGGACCTTACAGACCCTGTAGACCACACTGGACCTCTGACTGGAACTGTTGCTGTCACTGTCTTGCATGCGAAAATGACCAAAAATAGTCACTTGCCCGTTAAAGGGTTAACTTTTGACTGACAGACTTACTTCAGTCAGTGAAAACTGTATAACAGAAGTGAAAGAATTTCTCTTAAATCTAACGGTATAAAGTGAATAAACTGGAAACAAATTTCCAGTTCACTTCCTGTGGTTCAGTTGCAACTTTTCATCCTTTCTTTCTTTTCTTCATTTTTGAGGAAAAAAAAAAAAAAAAAAAAAGAGCACAGTCCAGCTCTTCTAGTGTTTACTACTTCCCTGGGAAAGTGTTACCAGGTCTAAGAACACAACAGTTGTTGATCGCCAATTCACCTCAGGCTCTACCAATCACACCAGAGCATTTCCTCAATCTCTCTCACTCCTCAGCTCCCATAAAAACAAGCTTTGCCATCAAAAACCTCAAGCCCTAAAATGTTTTTGTGTAAGGGGGCGGTGGATGCAATTTGTCCTTGTCATGGCACAGTGAAAGGGGCTAAAGGGAGTGAGGGCATCGAGAGCCCGGGAGCCAATTGTGCATGTTTTCAGTGGCTCTGTCTTCTGGGTCAGTGGGCGATTCACTGAGAGCTTTTCCAGGTGAACAGCCAGCAGTAAGTGACTCCTCATGGGAAAACACACACTGTCCCCAAGCCAGCGTTTCACCACTGATACCTTTAGACTAGACACTGTAAGCCACACACACACACACACACACATATTGGCAGAGATCTAATGAAATCCATGTACATCTCATACAAATACCTGTCTGTCACAGATGCATGCACGCTTACATGATAATGATCGCATGAAACCTTCTAATGAAATCGACCTAAAGCGAGTTTTGATATTTAATATCATTTATTTAAGGCCTGTGGATGAAGTGCTGACAGCGCCACAGCGAATCACCAATACTTGGCAGATGGGTGAGAACCTGCACGAGCCCCCATGCTAGGGGCAGGTTGCCAGTTCCCCCGACTGATAGGGAGCGAATGTCTTCCCCCGTCTCCATAAAATGGACGTCGGTCTCGGCGCCTTGTGCGTCGGACCACCGTCCATGTGTTCCAATCCTCCACCATGTTTTGAGAGTTGTTTTGTGTCTTCTATTTATATATTTAACTCTTTACTTTTTTTCAGATTTCATTGTTTATTTACTTTTTTTATACGTTTTAAATTATTTACTTTTTTTTATACTTTTTGAATTGTTGTACTTTTTTTTTTTTAATACGTTTTAAATATTTTTTAACATAATGCACACCACACAGACGGGACAAAGAGAGGAAAGAGAGAAAGAGAAAGAAACATGATTAAGTGACGACGTTTCGGTCCGTAAATGGCCTTCTTCAGGTCAGAAATTTTATTTAAAATAAGAAGCAAAAAGGAGAATTAAGTACACAGGACATGAAAGAGACAAGGAGGAGACAAATAACACACACTATGACTAATAAAACAAATATCTAACCATCCTTTTACTGCTCCGTAGCTTGTGGTCGGTGCTCCAGGTAGGAAGAGGAATGGTTAGCACCTGATTATAAAGGGGGAGGGAACAAGGATGCCCTTCCTGATACAACCAGACTTGGGACAGGCACAATGAGGCTTCCGCTCACTTATGGCTATTGGGAGGTATAGTAGAGCTGGGCGGTATGACCAAAAATTTATATCACGGTATTTTTAAAAATTATCACGGTATTTGATGGTATTTTATTTATTTTTTATTTTTTGCGAAGATGTTTACGTTATGTTTACTTCCATGCAATCTTGCTTGTGTTGCCTCCTGCGGCTAAAACATTAGCTCGACAACATTTACAGATGATGCGTGTTTGATCCGCGTCAGATTTTTTAAAACCGAAGTATTTCAAAACAACAGACACGGCTCCCCTTTTCGGAATGTTTCTGTCTGTGTCATTTTCTCCGTCCATGCCGACCAACTCGCTGTCCTACCACCTAGTTTCTGCCACTACCACACTCTTTCTGCAGAGTTGGCTTGTTTGGTGTAACACCGCAAAACAGCCCCCGCTCAATCTACCACTGTGTAACGTTCGGCCAACACAAATACGCGGTATGGCGGTAAATGACAAATTCATATCATAAAAGAAAAAATCACCAGACAGCCGTAATGTATAGCCTATCCTTGGGGATCACCCGGGTCTTGAACCAGGAACCTTCTGCACTCAAGGTAGTGGCATTAACCACTGAGCTACACCATCACTCAGACAATGTGCAATACAGAAGATGCACAAATCCATCCACACGTGCACCTCTAAACCCATCAACATCTACACCTCCACTCGTGGTTTTTTTAGATGTCGTCCTGTCTTGTGGTTATTGGAAGCTGCTGTCTGCTCTCTCTTTCTTTCCCTTTTCTCTCCTTTCTCCGGCTAATAAAATCCCCAGCACTCTGATATACAGCCAAGCCTCCTGGACATTTTTATGGGCTCCCCGGTCCCCTGTTTCTTCCTTCTCCCGCTTTCCTTCCATTGCTCCAATCCGAAAAAATGGAACAAAATGAACACTCGAACACCCCTACTCTCATACACCCACAAAAGCATAATTTCTTTCTCTTATGACCATTTGTTCTTAATTGTGACTTTTCACATCCGGGAAAATTTTATTTGGTTTGCTTCGGAGAGCGATGTTCCTGAATGGTTTTCCTTTTGAAGGCCCGACCGCAGATACCAGTGAAGTTACTAGCATGTGGTTTTTTAGTCTCATGCCCTCACATTCCAAACGAGTAGCATGGTCAGCTTTCGTGCCCCCTCACTATAACTAACTAACCCTGTTTGGAAAAAGACCCTCATTCCATTCTCTACATTTTACTCCATCATTTTCATATTTTTAAGCCAATATCCTCTGAAGTTCTATAATTGAAATAAGTGGATCCAAAATGCTACGGTTCATAAAAACCAATGGCATCCAGTCAAGTACAGTAGAGCCTTAAAATAATCAACAGTGTCCTTTTCTTTCTTGTCAGAATTCCAATGGCAATAGTTACCATGAGCACAATTTAAAAACCCAGTGCAGTGCTTTAAATTATATCAATAGTCATAGAATTCTGACTTGACGTCTTTCATCTGTTTTTGATGGTTCATTTAATTTTGCCTATCTTTGTTCCCTGTTCCTTCTGCTCCCAGATCATGGAAAACATATTCGTGATCACAGAAGAGCCTGGGTTTTTAATGTTGACACGGCAAAATAAATACTTCATGATCGCCAAAAAACAAACCATGAGGAATAATTACATGCATGTGCTCTCTCAAGCCTTTTCGGAGGCTACTTATCTGATTAATCGCAACTTTCTTGGCCCATTAAAGGTGGTAAACAGTTCCATTTTTCAAATTACAAAGTAAAATGTATCATTATTTTTCTAATAGTTGCCATTTATATCGCTGTTCAAAGTTCAATCGGAACCACAGGAGGGAGTAGATGGGAGCTCGTGGTTAGAAAGTAGTCGCTTCTACACAGAAAAACACTCGTAAAAGAAATGGTAAACGTCGAAAAAAAGATCTGAGATTGGTCCCTTTTCCAAGAAGACCATTTTAACTGTCACAGTCATAATTGTAACACCTCATCACTGGCAGCGCTACATATGAATGGTCAGTAAAGGTCATCTCTTCAATGTGTGGTCTCAGTCTTCATGCTGGCAGCCAAGGTCTATTCACATCCATCCAACCATGACCTGCTTCCACCATGCTCTGTCTTTTCTCAAAACCTCAGAAAACATGTCAAACCGAACACTTTTACTCCTCTGGTATGTTTCACTTTGCTCCGAGCACCAGCTGTTGGTGAGGATTTGATGTCTTGAAGTTTTATTTTAGTCCACAAAAACTAAATTACTTAACATGACATGTTGTGTGTTTTTTCTGTATATCAACATGTAGTAAAAAAAAAAAAAAAAGATTTATTCTTCAACACTATTTGTCTGCATATTAATATTTTTAACCCTTTCATGCATACTGGTCACTACACTGGACAGTTATTCTCCAGATGTTCTCAAAATTAAAACAATTAAAATACTCCATAGTTGACTGCTGCAGTTGTACTCTTCCTACCCAGTCTCCCATAAACTCCACTTCTTTCTTGTAAATTTTAGATTCATCTGCACTATTTCCTTCTATCTGTTATTGTTCTGTCTTGCTTTGTCTTGTTTGTTTTTGTTTTGATCGTGTCTTTTGTCTGATGGAACCTCCTGCCAGGTCATCATTGTAAATGAGAAGCTGTTCTCAATTGATTTTACCTGGTAAAATAAAGGTTCAATAAATAAATAAATTGTATGCTCATGGGTTTAGTTCCATATCAGCCAACACAGTGGACTCTTATGCATTATCTCATACACTGACATTCAGACCATTACTGTAACTTTACTGTTCTTGATAAAACCTGATCTGCAGATACATGTTTGACTGTAAAGCAATTGTTAATCGTTATTAGACTGTAATTAACCATTTTCTTAAACACATTTTTTTTTTTGCATATTCTCTCCATGAAGTGAGTAATAACTAATATTAGAGTATGTTAAAATGTGACAAAACATCAGATGTTGCACTGAAAATGTTTTTATTTCATTTTTTTTTTCCTTCACAGCAAATATGCCTGTGTTAATTTAACACCATAAAATGTCTATATGTGTCCACACTATGCGGTGTAAAATTAACAATTTGAAAAGTGTATATAAGGGCATAAGGACGTGATTTAACAACATAATTTTAACAAAAACACCACACACAGTGTTGTTTTAAATCAATGTGGTGTTAATACAACACCAATACTATCTATTTAACACTCCCATATTTGCTGTGTATCATTTTCTGATCAAATTAAATATGATTAAATTGGATGATTACATATATACAGCTTTAAATACACGTTTATTTGTATCAAAAATTAAACATGTGGAAATTAAACAGCTGAGTGGACATTTTTGTAAAACCGTGAAAAATAGGTTCATCCAAAATACTTCAACTACATTGTTTTTTTTTTTTTTTCAAGCCCAAAGAGGAAAAAAAACAGTGAGGAAAAAAAAAATCTTGACTAATGTTCTCATAATTCATGCATGAAAAGGTTAATATATAGCACTTTGGTGTTGTGGTTATACATTTTACATACAGTGATTTATGTAAGACTTTTGTGTGTTAAGTGGTGCTTTCACAGTTCATAACCCTTTGCAATGTTTTGTCACACTAACTTAGACCTAACATAAAATCTTATTACAGTTCAGATTTCAAGTGTGTAAATATGTGTGATTTATGTGCAGTGATGCAGATCCTTGTAATTACAGCCTGTCTGAATGTGGATTGTCTTGACTTTACAGATTGTGAATCGTACTGTAAACCCGTGAAAGGGAATCTGAAGATCAACATGAAGAAATATTGCAAGAAAGATTATGGTAAGAGTCTTTTACATGTCGACCATGTTAAATAAATGAAAGGTGTTTACATTATCGATCTAAGTGTGATTTTATGAATGTGTCCGCAGCGGTCCAAGTCAATGTTTTGGACATGGAGACCGTGGGGGACTGGGCCAAGTTCTCAGTTAGCGTGGTGTCCGTGTACAAGAGCCGTGGCGACCCCCTGAAACGAGGTGACAACATCCTGTGGGTACACATGAAGGACCTGGCCTGCAAATGTCCTAAGATCCAAATGAGCAAGCGCTTCCTGGTGATGGGCGGCAGCGACGGTGGAACGAGTACAGGGGCGGGTCCAGGGGTGGGGCCCGGCGGTGGAGCCACTAATACAGGTGGGGAGCGCGTGGGCCTGATGGCTGATAAGAACAGCCTGGTGATCCAGTGGAGGGACGTTTGGACGAGGCGCCTGAGGAAGTTCCAGCGCAAAGAGAAGAAAGGGAAGTGCAGCAAAGCGTGATGGAAAAGCAGCGCCCATCCCTACCTCTCCCTCTTACCTCCATGAACCCTGACCCAGTGATCTTCCTCCTGGCATGATGGGACACCAGTTTTCCTCCCCTGAACCCTTTGTCCTCCCCCGTCACAAAAACACTGCACATTACAAAGACTGCATGTACCCTACCTTTTTTAAGGACCACATTTTGTGTATATTGTATAATTATTTTCCTTTTTATTTTTCAAGTTTTGTCATTGTAATGTCACTTGTCTTTTTTTTTTTTTTTTTTGTGTCCAATTGGTTTGCCTTAAAAAGGGACCATTAAAAAGGGTATGAAGTGTCGACAAAAACGCCATTCCCTCCCTTCACGACGACAGCGGAAATGTCCACTCTTCCCCCCAGATACACCCCCTCTCTTCCCTTGACCCCACCTCTTGTCAAGACTGTCTTCTGCCACTTTGTTGAAGTACTCACATATAAGACTGCTCACACTTACCATTCTTCATTGAGGATTGTATTCAACAGTGCTCGTCACTTTAGAGAAAATGACTGATTTCAGCAACGTACATGCAACCTGTCTAAAGACGAGCTGCACTTCCGTAGCATTGGGTTGCCTCACGTTTCGTTATTGAAACAGATTACTCGACCTGGGTCAGCACAAGCTGAGCCACATGAGAACCTTTCAACATTTGCTGTTAAAATGTTCATTATATGGGCCTATACTTGCTCCAGGTCTCTGCAGTAACTGACACGGATCACAATCCGCTGTAACTAAAAACACTCGTCCCGTGAGGAACCAAGGGCTCCCTTTGCAGGGACATTTTTCCACCGCAAACCTCAGTCTTACCACCACTGCTGCTGCCACCAGACAGCCCTCACAGAATATACTGTTCATGTAGGCTCGCATATCTGCAAGTATTTAATGCCACTGTTCAACATAGATTGTGTATTCATTGTGTGGCTCTTTGTTATCTCATTCATATCCTAGTTATGTAATTGTTTGAGATATACAGTACCTTTGTGTTTCTTTTTAAGCAGAACAAACCTTTTTGACATGTGTGAGTCACATCGCAGGCCTCCGGGGCTGTGCCTCTTCACCACTAGTCCCTCTCATGAGTGGATTTTAAAGTCATGCATCACCATCATGACTCATTGCTTGTCACTTTTTCTGGAAGAAAGATTAAGCAGTGTGGACAAATGGCTGGAATTTCAGAACAATACCAACCTTTCCACGGAGACTTTTTGCTTCATGGTTAATGTCTTCTGCTGGGTAGTGGCCTCTCAGATGTTGTGTGTAGCCAATGTAATTTCTCTGTCTTTAAATATCAGAATTTTTTGATGTGTCTAGTGACTGGCAGACTTTTGTTTGTCAAAATAAGAGATTGAAACGAGAGTTCCTTTTTCATGCAGTAAAAAGAAAACAAAGTGGGATAAACAACATAGTCTGGTTTTCTCTAGTATATTTTGACAAAATGAATGAGGCTGGAAAGTTTTTAGTGCTCACTGATTGTATTATGACATGAGAATATCGTATTTCATTCCTCATGAACTTTGTTATGTTTGCATGTTTGTGGTTTTTGCTGGTCCATCAAAACCATACAGTGAGCAGAGCAAGAACTAAACCAATATGAGCATCAAGATCCAAAGGAAAACTTCCCAAGTCATCTTCCCCCACTTGCTTACTCTAACGTAGTCCGTGTCATCCTTTGCCAAATAAGCATAGTCCGTTTTTAAATTCAATTAAGAGACTATGGAAGTCAGGACCGACGAAAACCACAGAGAGACCCATCTGGTTGCTCTCAGGCTTTTTATCTGCCTTTTGCTGTTATTTCATTTTGTTAAGCGCATTACAATTTATTTAAATAGAGTACAAGATAAACATGCAGTTTTGAGGAGCATGTCAGGCTAGTGCAGCAATGAGTGTGCCGACAGGCATGTCATGCTAGCTGGTGGTTACGCTCCTCTGGCTGTGGCCGAATGTTTGGTTTGTCTTTCCTCCAGAAGTGTCTCTTCTCTGCTCTGTTCTCTGTGTCAGCCACCACCCTCCCCAGACTCCTGTTTTAACCCATTTTGCATGATGTGTATTCAGTGTCTTAGATAAGTGACAGCACAGAAAGAGGCTGCCAAAAGTCCTCACCGGTATACTGTACTGCACTGTGTGTGTTTGTTTTGTTTTTTTTATTTTTACGTCTTCCAAGAATGTATGTCAAACTGTGAAGAACACGCTCACACAGGAGTCTGATTGTAAGTGTTTATCAACAGGCTTAAGAATGTGGAAAATATGATGCTACTATAAACTCTGAACAGGTCTGGATGTTCAAATTCATCTGTGTATTATTGACTTTTAATTATTTAATCCAAAAAAACAACAAAAAAAACAAAAAAACAACAACCAGCAACCAAAATGAGTTTTCACCCACCACGATATCTGGTGTGTGACCAAAAAGCAACCTAGACAAAACAAGCATTTAAGTTTTGGCAGCGCTACACCAAGGCCTCGATTCCCATAGGTAGAATTTCACAAAAATGCAGAACCAAACAGTCAATTATTTGTGTGTTGGCCGTCCACAGCGGCCTGTCAGACAGGTGCTGTTACAGTAGCACCAGTCTCCTCGCCCTGGTATGTGAGAATGGCGCAACACATTATGATGGATGGTCAAGTTACGTGCCTGTGAGGCTTTTCTGGCCCTCAGCTTTTTAAACACCAACGTACTAACAGAGGAACTGTGACGTCCCTGCCGCCCTCTCAGTCCACTCGAAACCTGGGCTTTATTTAACGTAGGATCACAAATCCCGTTCTCTCTGCTGGCTCTCCATTTTCCTTTTTCTCCCAACCTGAATGTTGGAAAAAGATAAGAGTTCAGAGTGAGCCAGATGTTGTTCGGGGGTCTCTTGTGAAAGCTATTTAGTAAGCCACATAGGGAGAGCCATCCTGTTGTTTTACGTTAACAAGCCTAGCAACTTGGCAGTGGAACTGAGGCCATAACTGCTTGCTTTGTTTCCCCCTCTGCAGCATTTATAACATTTACAGGTGTGTGTGTGTTTAATTAACCTACCAGAGTAAACAAGTGATATTCTTATGAAGTGAAGGAGAGATGAGAGGGTTTTCATTGGAAGGGCAGACTCATGGGGGGGGGGGGCATTGTTTCTGTGTTTTGCCACTGTTTCATATTTGTGTAGATGTGTCTGATGAAGAATGATCATATACATGTCTGGTCTAATTCCCACGTTTTCTGTTTCACTTCTAGACATTTGCCGTGTTTAATAAGTCTTGACTCATATGCATTGTAAATATGTACTGAACTGCTTCTACCATTTATGTTGTCTTTGTAAAGCGTTACTTGGCCTGGGATGACTCACGTGTACGGATGTACAAACCAGATGATGTTATATGGATCTAGAAACCAGAAACATATGCTTTTGTGATCACAACCAGAAGATGTGGTTCAGATATTACACAGAATGTATTCTTTTTTTTTTGGTTTTATGTTGTTTCCAGACAACAACCACCCCAATTATTAATGACTTTGAGGAGATTTGAGTAAAATGTGACAGGGGCTAATCTGATCCTCTGCTTTTCCCATACAAGTACAGACAGACACAACAACCCACGATGTTGTTACACTATCCATGGAAATTATGCTTCACTCACAAAAACGGTCCACCTACCTTTCTTGGGGAACAAAGGGATACTTCCCCCAGCTCAGAAATGCTCTTCACTTCTGTTATATCAAAGTCTTTCTTGTACATTTTCCTCCGAGGCAATGAACCACTGACTTTTTAATCTAAATGATAAAAAAAATAAATTATTAGTTAATGAGCTGTGTGTTGTGTTGATCGTCTGTGTCTATAATAGCAGCCATTAGCCTGAGCCGCAGAAATTATATCAAACTGATATGTGTGTGTGTGTGTGTGTGTGTGTGTGTGTGTGTGTGTCCCATAGGAAAGTATGCACATACACTGGGCAATGCTCTGGTGTGTTTCCACTCCCTATTACTTGAGTGCTGCATGAACAGAGCAAGACCTAAAGCTCTGTAAATAAACAGTGAGGCACACACACACACACACACACACACACACACACACACCTACATATGCACACACACACCTACACACACACACCTACATATGCACACACACACATCTACACACACACACACATCTACACACACACACCTACATATGCACACACACACACATCTACACACACACACCTACATATGCACACACACACATCTACACACACACATCTACACACACACACACCTACATATGCACACACACACACACCTACACACACACACCTACATATCCACACACACACACACCTACACACACACACCTACATATGCACACACACACACATCTACACACACACACCTACATATGCACACACACACTTCTACACACACACACCAACATATCAACAAACACACACACAACGACACACACGCACCTACAGAGG
>JAPSES010000109.1:11686199-11699342 GCA_029822895.1 Maxillicosta whitleyi
AACTATTGGTGCAGTTAAATCCACTGAATGTCTCCTGGAATCAGAACCAAAGGTGGTGACGTCAGATATTGCATGTGTGCAGTGTATTATAGTTTGGCCATTAGGCTGAATGGTGTAGCATATGAATCTACTTGGACAATTTGCCAGAACTGGACATTAATATGTTTTCTTTGAAGTCACTGATATGTGTTCTATACTTGGTAAAAAAAAAAGAAAGATGAAATGCAAGCCCACTGAAATACAAGAGCAATGATATTCCCACCTCAGATATGGGACTGTCAGTAAGGTGCAATAGAGACGATGTTTGAGTAATGATCCACCTGAATGTGCACCTGTCTTCGCTATGTCAGAAACACAAGATATGGCTGGTGGCAGGAATGAAAAGACAGACAGAAAAAGACTGTAATGTGATTTATGTCCGCTAAAGGTGTCCTGTTTATTCAGTGTTTTTTATTCAAACTGTTATATGACACCAGTATTCTACATATTTCTCGTGTTTTGTGTAATGTGAAGAAGCTTTATTTGCCACTTTATGATGTGAATGTCTCTCCTGAACCTCTCACATGGCCTTGCATATCTATATACCTATATTCTCTCATACCTATGCTTTGAAAAGTCAACACTGATATTCATATATGAGGTCTTGGATGTTTACACAGCCTACTGACACAAGCGGGCCATTTCTCCCCGAGATGAAGCAGCTTTGTGAGTAATCAAAACCACTGCAGACTTGAACGCAGCATCATGAAGAAGCGCTTAACTCCGCCATCCAACTAAATCCCCTCTGCTGCAGCGCAAGTAACCTACAAATGACCAAGCCCACAGGCCTTCTGACCAGGGCGAGGCAGGGGGCTATGGGTGCCAGGGTGCCATGACAGAGTTCTGTTTATTATTTTAAGGCTGAGGTGAGGAGAGGGTTATTGGGGAAAAGGGAGTAGGGTGGCCATACCACACAAAAAGCATGCATAATAACAACCAGGTGAGAGGGCTTCGTAAGCTCACTGGAATGCATAGACTCATGAAACTGTCTGATTATAAAAATAAAACGTAAGAGAAAATACAAATAAAGAAAAAAGCCAAAGAGCAGAATAAGGACTAAGTTTATATTCTTGTTTAAAACACCACACTTGACCTTTATAAATTGCTAAGCTTGTTATTACTAGCATTAAGTGCTGACTGCACATGCCAAACTTGCACTCATAATAAAAAATCTGTTAGTTTTATCCCAGAAACACTAGATAACTCTGACAGTTCTTGCCTGTTTGCTTTCCAGTCAGGACCACCTCTCCGTTCCTGGTTCATCTTTTTAACAAATCAGTGCTCAACAACTTAGTTAAGTCCTACATTTAGTAGGAGTCAATTACAAGACATGGTTTCAAAAGTCCCTCAAGACTTGTTGGTTTGTGGTGTGAACGGCAGCATCACGTTACACATATGGTGACGGCAATAGGCTGGTGGTCATTAGAAGGTGTTGAGCTACAATATGGCTAACACCAGTCCTACAATAACCGCTGTGGTTATGACATTTCAGCAGTGGTTAGCGTGGCCTACTGTGGAGTTTGATCCACTCAAGTACTTTGCAGTGAATCAATGCTGACTTGTGGCCATTAGCTTTTTACCTCAGAAATATGTGGAAGTAAATGGTTATTTGTAGGCAGATAATTCGAAGCAGATCTGAAGCATCTGTCATCTGAGAAAGTCTCTTTGACGGGATTTAACTGTGAGGTTGAGCTGAAACGAGGTTTAGTTTGGAGAGTTCAGGCTAAAAATATTTCATTAAGTGGTTAAATGCAGAGAATACTGGAAGCAACCCAGAAAAATCTTAACTCTACCACTTAAATGTTGAAATGATCTTCCCTTTCCTTTCCTTCTCCTGATTTATAGACCATTTAAAGTCTATTCTCACATTTTGGCACCATCAAACATGCTTCTATCTTTTCTACTCAAGACTTCTCAAAAGCAAAGGATTAGTAGTAAAATCAGACTCTCTTGTCCAACTGATTATCTTTATATTTCTCCATTTAATCCATGCATCCTCTCATTTTTCTCTTTCTTTTTAACTGCAACCATCTGGTTTTAATTAGGGGCCATCTGGATACCTCAACCTTATGCGCCCCACCCCCAAAAGATGGAAAGTTACATGAGTGCAGCGCTGACTTTTATACCTGAGAAAAGGCCCTGGAGGTTTTCTTTATTAAGGATAGTGGTCGATGAGCAGGACAGGTATAATGTGGAGAAGAGTTGGTGCTGAGATTCATGCATTTGATGGTAAGTTTAAGAAAATGCTGAGTTTATATAATGTAGGGGGAATTATTACGAAATGAGATGTAACCAGCTTCTTTGCCACAGTTTTAGGCCCTGTCCAGATGAAGATGGTTTGGATCATATCCGCACAGGTTTTGTATCGGATAGGTCTTTCATCCACAGGAAACCGGCGTTTTCAGTCACGGAAAACCACAACTATTTGAAACCAGGTCCCAAATTTGATAACTCTGAAATCTTTGTCTGTACGACCAAACCGCAACTCTTCTAACACAATGATATCATATCAAAGCTCCACCTCTCTAAACTTTCACTCCAGAAGCAAGATGCCACGTCCGACCAACAACAACGGCAGACTACAGAATATTGCTCGTGTTACAACAGCTTATTGGAAATACTGAATTAAAATCTTCAGCTACTTTTTCATTGCAATGAGTAACAAACAACCATAGCTAACAATATTCACTAGATGCTGTTGGATCTACCACGGAGAAAAGCAACCAGGAGGAAATTGTCAAGGGACGATTTGAACCTCCGGACAATGTCAACACATGCACGACTCACATTGTCCAGAGACTCAAATTGTCGATCAGACCCGGTAGATCCAAATCAGCTTCATGCACATTTTTTCTGAAAGCATTACAACACCACATACAGGCATCAGAACAACTTTGTTTTCAGTCATTTCAGTGGTTTCATGTGGACGCAGATATTTCCTGAAACGACTAAATGAAAAAGATGGGATAGGAAAATATGCAGTCTCGTGTGGACATGGCTTTATTCAGTGTCTGTTTGCTTCAGCTGCAGATGGCCCTTGGTGTTCCCATCAGCCCTTGAGGTCCACCATCAGCCAGGCTTTTACTCTACTCTAGCATGCATCCCGCAGCTGCTGCCCCCTCACCTCTGTCTCTTCAGCTGTGCTTCACCACCATTCCCCTCATCCTCTGACGCTGTCTATTTGTCTTGACATGTCCTACCACTATACTGTTGTGTCTATCCTCCTGTGTCTCTCCCACGGTAGAGTTGGTATTCTGGCTGCAGATGGCATGGACCTCCGCCCATACTGAATATTCCACCTCACAGCCCCACACATACCTGTGGCCAAGCCCAACTGCAGCAGTACAAACACACAGAAAGCCTGCATTCCTATACACTCTGCGCCTGCCTGCCCGTCTGCTTAGCATCAGCTGCTGACTGCTGAATTGTTACTATGATGTTGTGGTGATGTTTGTATAATGTTAGATGATGTTGAAAGCACAGCTGCAGTTCAGGCAGTAGCCACGCAGATGCTCAGTCTGGCCTTGAGCTAAACCCCATGAGTCCACATGCACCAGACCAAGGCTATTATAACTTACCTAAAGAAATAACAACAGCAAACAAACAAACAAAAAAACCCATTCCTGTTAAGTGAAATAACAAGAGAATTGGTAGCTACATCAAAGTCTACTGATTACAGAACCTGCCGACTACATTTGCACCGAAAAAAAAAAAAAGTTAAAACGACAGATCAGTAGGTTCTTGCAGTAGATATGTTTTATCTGGCTCCAATATTGATAGAATTATTGTTAATAATGTATTGTCTTTGGTTTCTGTGCTTACATGTGATAAAGTTAACATTCTTTGTCTCATTAAATGCATCTTCAGACTTGTAAAGGGCTTCCAGAATAACAGAATAGCACACCTGAGTCAGCCTGTACAGACCACAGATAGACAGACCTGTACAACTGTCTGTCTGTCTGTCTGTGCATGTCTGTCTACATATCTGTCTGTCTGTTTCTATCTGTCCCTGTCTGTCTCTCTCTCTCTCTGTGTGTCTGTCTGTCTCTTTATCTGTCTGTCACTCTGCCTGTCTGTCCATCCATCTGTCTGTCTGCCTCTCTAACTGTCTGTCTATCTCTCTGCCTGTCTGTCTCTATTTGTCTGTCTGTCTTCTACATCCGTCCGTCTGTCTGTCTGTCTATCTGTCTCCCTGACTGTCTGTGCGTCCGTCTGTCTGTCTCTCTACCCGTCCATCTGTCCGTCTGTCTCTCTGCCCATCCGTCTGTCTCTCTGCCTGTCTCTCTGTCTTCCTACCTGTCTCTCTGCCCGTCCATCTGTCTCTCTGTCTCCCTGCCTGTCTGTGTGTCCATCTGTCTGTCTCTCTATCTGCCTGTCTCTCTATCTGCCTGTCTGTCTCTCTATCTGCCTGTCTGTCTCTCTATCTGCCTGTCTCCTTGCCTGCCTGCCTGCCTGTCTGTCTGTCTGTCTCTCTATCTGCCTGTCTGTCTGTCCATCTGGCTGGCTTCTTTGTTACCCGTCACACAACCCTCACTTTCAGAGTTCTTATGAACTTTATCAGCCCGTGCATGTGGTGTACTTTCTCTTCCTGTGGATTATACTGTTTCTTGGGGACAGGATGAGTCAGTTTTCAGAGTTTCTCTGTGTTATTTAGCCTTGTCACCTTTCATCACCGCACACACCTGCATGCTCACTTAAATAACCTGTTGCAGGTCCAGACTCCTCATTAAACTTTCCCTCCTTCAACACAGGATAAGTGTGTGTTTCAGTGCAGCCTAATATTTGGGACAAACTCTGCTTCCATAAACGCATGCATTCAAGCAGACAATTCATTACCACAACTATTTGCACTTCCGTCCAGCAGGTTTGCATCCACATTAATATCCCAGTGGTCAGTATGGTGGAAGGTGAACTTTTCCCATTGGGAGCGCTGCCAGTTTGCTTTTCATTACCCTACCTGGGGGCTGAACCCCCACTATCACAATAAGCTTTATTTTTATCGACATGTCCAGACGGAAGCGGCATTCCAGGGAATTAGGCTCAATTTCACTTGGCCTCCAGTGTTTTTGGGAATACCCTTCTCCCACAACTGCTTCCCCCTTCCTCCCTGTATTTTTTGCATATGAAACATGCAGCTCTTTCAATATCATGTGTCCCATGATATTTTATATTGTTGTTTCAATACTCAGTAGATTCATTCAATTTGTTTCCTTTTTCTACAAGGTTTCATTGCAGCAGTTATTGTGTTGTCAGCTGAACACCCACTTAGTCTGTTTATACTCATCATTCTGCTGAAAAGGTACATGTTAGAGACTTCTTATCAGCTTATTGGAAAAACCTACTTGAAAATGTGTATCAAGTGTAGTCTGATAACACAGTAGAGACATTCCACTTGGCAGAAAGTAAAGAAACAGGTAAATGAAATGTTGTTTCTAACATAGCTGGCATACTTAAAGGGGCCATAAAGCCACAAATTTGTGTAATATTTTGTGTTTTACTAAAGCGGTAATATTTTAACAATCTCTGGTAGAGCCGCATTGCTGTGGGTGCAGCATTTCAATTCAAACAATGTCAAAGTATGTCAAGTATTTAAGATATTAGCCACTGCCATCTGTTATTTTGCACACATATTCTCCGTTCATTTTGTAAATACTGTAGATGTATGCTACTGCTACTGTTTTTTAATTTAACTGTGTTCACATTTGGATGACTAAACAAGGGTGTGCCAAAGCTGAGGCTGTTTTGTGTCATACTGTGCAGTGTGTGGTTGGGTATTTCCCCTACATCCCAGTGTTGTGGTGTAAAGATACTGTCAAATAAACAAACCTATAATTCAGTATGTAATTTACAAATGCTTTTAATACTTATTGTTCTTAAATCATATGTGCTCTCAGTCTTTCCCAGGATAATGAACAGACAGGATGTGATGTGTTCTTTATTTCTGACAAGTTTACGTAACAGTGATAATCAGCAGTATCCCATGTGGCTAAAGCAGACGTGGTAAAAGTATGCATTTTCCCCACTGTGAGTGTACAGATATGTAAAAAAGAATCAAACTATAGGTTCAACATGTACTTTGCAGTAAGTGTGAGTGTATAATTATAAATATATATAAACTGTAATAGGTAAGCTGGTTGTGTAGAACAGGGTTCCTACAGTTTTCTGTAGTTTTCAAGACCTTTTTAAGAATACTTTGAACAGACTTTAATGCCCATTTGATTCCTTATTCCAATATAAAATGTCAAGTGGAACTGAGTAGACTAATATTACTTTTATTGCAGCTTGGACATTTACCAGACACATCGAAACACAATCCAGCTAAGATCTACAATATCAAATTTAAAACCTTTTAAAGGCTTTTTTAAAGGTATTAAATGCAGATTTGTAAATTCAAAACTGAAAACTTTTTAAGACCCTGGTAGAAAATCCAACCATTATCACAAATAAAAAACAACATACTGACAATGACGAACATGAAACCTTAAAGACCCAAACATCCACTGCTGACAAACCATTTACTAATATAAAAAGTTAAATAACTGTTGATCCATTAATCCTATCAATAGAGTTTATCATCTTTTCATGGTCATCAGATATGACCCATTTGGATGTTCAGGGGGTCTGTAGTTACCGTGGAAACACATCATCTTCAGTCACATTGATTCACCAGTAAAACCCATGGAGTTTGATCAATGACAGTGAATGGACACACTGGGTTTATGTTCAATGAATGATATATTTTACTGAAAAGTCACTTTTTCCTGCATTTTCTCTGTTTTTTATATGATAACATTCAACTTTAAGTTGTGCTTTTATGGACATCAATCATGATCTGCAAATTAAGCATAAGAAAATACCAGATTTTCTCTTAAGAATGCAAAATACTTAGCATAATATTAAAATAAATTGTGATAAATCACTTAAGAAAAGTTAAAAGTACATAAAAAAATAATAATTTGGGAACTGCCACAACAAAATGTCAAAAATGTCAGCAACAGAACTCAAAACACTAATGTCATATGGATTTGTCTTATCTTAACTATTGTTTTTCTTGTTGTTAATAAAAACACAGATCTCACTTATTTCCTTGTTTAATGCTGCAAAATTTAGTAAGTGTCGTTGCATCTTGTTGTGTCTTGTTTCTTCTTTATCAAGTTCTATCTTCTATCTGATATACATTCTATATCACTGTCATCCTCTCATCTTGTAAAAATTTGTCACAATGTACCAATGGATTCCCTTTTTTTATGAATTTACAGTCAAATATATTTTGGCTGAAATTGGTGTTGATGTAATGATAAAAATAATCAACACTTCCCCTCAGATATAGTGTAAAAAATATCTACAAACAGTACTACAAAGAGCATTTATTTAACATCTGTTCATTTTCTTCTGCATGACTCACCAAGACAAAGTGCATGCTGACTAATTTTCATCATCCTTTTCCTTTTTTTCCTGCTGTGATCTGGTTAAGAAATTAAATTCTATAATTAAACTAGTGTCATTCGATCAACTTGGCAAAATAAACCGCACTCTAATAATAGTGTATTAAGTAATGTAGCGATTTTTCCTCTAATTATCAGATCACTCTGTTGCTTTATAAGTTTGTAATTCAATATGTGACCATGTCAGCATGTCTGGTATGAGGGGAGTGAAGGAGAAATACTACTATTAGTGGAAGAGGTTAAACCACTGGCTGTGGAAATTGTATCTGTAGCCACTGGGTCAAACCACCAGCAGTGTAGAGCTTACAACTGAAGCATAAAAAGAAACCCTGAAACACACAAAAAATAAGGGGAAAAGATGAGCTGTTTTCTTCTGGAGCTGTAAGTGATGTCTAATTGCACCTGTCAAGACTCTTTCTACCACCATTGTGACTGAATAAACTGACCATAGCGTGCACAGCCTCAGCCTGTTAAGGTTTTATCATCTATGCTTTCAGAACCTTAGGCTTGGGAGGGCTGACCTTGGAAGTGGTGCCTCCACCTGAGCCTGAGTCTGTACATAGAGCAACCCATCTGTAATTATCTGGGGATTACCCCTTTCTATTAGCAAGCTTTATAGCATCCGAAGGGACTTCCTGTTTCCCTCCCAAAAAACCCTCCAATAAAACACCAGCTCTGTAACATCACAGCAGGACACCAGCCAATCAGCATCTATGCTCTGGGTCCCATGGCCACCAACTTGATTGCTAAAGGTCTTTGAGTTCATATAGACTCATTCATATAGTAATGAATGTCAGGACCAGTCCTACACCTGTGGTACCTGTCAAAGTACTCATGGCTGTATTTGGAGTTGGTGTTTCGATCAGTATAAATGGAGCAGTTGTCGTATTTCACTCACTGCTGCTCTCACGATATGGATGTTTTTACCAGCACTTTGCCCACAGCTGGATTATGTCTTTTTTTAGACCGAGCTACTTAGTTGCCACTTGGATTGAAGTTTGCTGGAACACTTTGGCAATTGGTCAAGCCCTTACTGTATGTTTGGCACTGATCAGATCACAGGATGTCTTGGGATGCTTTCCAGCTCCTACCCTATAGGCTATTGCACCCCCTCCTAATTCACATTTTGTTGAAGGGAACAAGGAAAAGGAAAGAACCGTAAAATCAGGCAGGAATTCTGTTTATAGGGCGCCAGAACACAGCTGCCTGTTGGAGCGAGCGATGGAAGCCCATGTCACAGGCAAAGCTTGGAACTGCTAGTCCTTAAGTGGCATTTGCCAGATGAGAAGTCTTTTGAGCACATGTGTGTATGTAGACAGACAGATTTAAAAACATTCAGGCTTACTACAGGTGCAGTGACTGTCTCAGAAACATAGTAAAACACACACATTGATACACACCTCTGCGTCGCACCGGCTTTGTTATTACTCCTGGACGGTGCCTCTGCAAGCCTGTAGCACCACTGTCGCACGCAATGTGCCGACTGAAAGCTCCCCAAGTCACAAAGACAGAGGGAGAGAGGAAGCCAAAGTGGGAGGGAGCGACAAAAGGAGCATGCAAGAGTTTTAGGAACAGGGTATGGGAGTATGAAAAAAGTGAAAGTCCATTAAGTGACTCGTATAGGTTTGCCAAGCGCAGTCACACCCAACTTAAAGGATCAACAAGGTTTCACCACTTGTCTGCTGCCAACTGTGAAAAATTAATTTCACGGATCAAAACTGAAATCTCCATTTAAGTCTGTGATTGGGGTAAATCCAAAAGAACATTTTGTTAAAAGTCCTTTCTGTTTTGATCAAAATCTACAGCTTGTGTTTCATGAACTAAAATAAGGCCAGTGTGCACAGGTGGCTCTGAAACAAAATGCGATGAACATCCATTTTTACAAGCCTCAGAAACCCCAAGGTGTATGTTGTGCCTCATTCTGAGTAGTGCTTGGCCCGTAAAAACAGGCACATTTCAAGACAAATATGTGAAGCATGGATTTTTAAAAACACCCTGCCACCTCCTGCTAAATGAAACCCCTTCAAATACGTAGAGGAAAATCATTGTTTTGGCTGAGAAGTGGATAAAGCCAGTTAGTCTAAGCCTCTTTCACCTTAGATAGCCCCTGACAAAGATCAAACTGCCACAGTTACAAAGACCAGTCACATTTTCCTTGGAGAATGTTGGATGAAAATCATGCGATTGTGTTTTCTAAGGGTAACATAATAGATCCTGGATTTGCTTCTTGTCTCTGAATATGGTGTGGTGCGTTCTCCAACAATTGCAACCAGATGCAAACCATGGGTCAAAGACAGTCATTCAAGAGTTTAAATGAATTAAATGTAAAATATACAGGAATGGGAGGGGCAGAGTCATACTCATCATTTTTGGAGCTATTTCTTCTTTGGCAGCGTTCGTAGCCATAGCAGGTGCTGACATTCCTCTACTCCGTCCCTCCTTTCCTTCTCTCCTCACTCACTCACTCTCTCTCTCTCCTCGTTCTTTTTTGTTCCAGTTTTAATTGCAGATATAAAAATGCCCAAATGCTGCCCTTTGATGGGGAGGGACATTCCTGGCGTCTCTTAGATGTCTGTGCTGCTTTACCGTAACCTAACTCCGGTTGAAAGCATTTTCCTGGGAAAAAGAGGCAGCTCGCAATCAATGGGGGCACAGGGACACCTGCAGCTCTGGCACAGCAGCGACTACAGATCAGGCCTGGACGTGACTTAACACTGACCGTAACACACACAAGTATACACACTCCTGCACACACCTTAACAATTGCATCCATACCGAAAAAGCTCACCTAAGCCTTCACCTACGGACAGTACAGTGCATGGTGCTTTCGTCTTACCTCACCTGTCTAACTACCTCTGCTGTTGTTTCGGTGATGTCCAGGCTAATGACAGTAATACAGTGAAAATGAGGACAGCTGCTCCCATAAAACCTGTCATCAATTTGTCCTAGTCATTAAGATTGGCTGTAATTGGCCTAATTGTGGTCAGTCATGCTTGCCAACAGTGCAGAAAAGTGTAGGGTATCCCTTTACAAGAAGAGTGGATGATGAAGTTGAAGCAGGCTGCCCTGCTTTGGAACAATGATTGCTAAGTATAATCTTTGTCTAATCCTCACCGCAAATGACTCGTTTGATCAAAAGAAGAACAAATGATCCACTAATGGCAGACAGGTTGAAATGAAAGGTTTCCTGCTGAAGCTCTCTTACTGAAATGTCAAGCACAACTTACAACATAAATCCCCCCGCACAATGTCTTAATTTTACTCCACACCGCAGACCTGTGTTTTGAGTCAATATATATATTATTTAAACAGTCACAGCAGTTCGTGACAGGAGCCAAGCCGCCACAGGATTCAGTTTTTATGCCTACATGGTGAGTTCTGCTGAGACAAAACAGTTTCAGGTACTGTGAAACTGGATTCCTCCAGCGGGGCCAACGACTGTCACTCTCAGGCGTGAGATGATTGACTCCCCAAGTACGTCTCTCCTCAAACATTACAATTCTTGTGCACACAAACACGGCCGTATCAACCTTAAGGAGAATGTGACAGGCGGGCTGTGAGTGACAGCTAAGCACGCTGGAGAGAGTGGAGGTGGGTGAAGGGCGAGGCGGGCGGAGGATGTGAGTTTCTAGGGAGGTGTGCTGGGGCAGCTCAGGTCGACCGGGACACATGGCTGCACTGTGAGGAATTTGTATTAAATTCATCTCCCCCTAAAATTGTTTCCAGCCTGCGGCCATCAAAACGCTGTCAGATCACCAACTTTCCCTCTCAGTCTCAGTGTCTTCTCACCCTGCTTTTCTCCCATGCCCTCGATCACACGCACACACCAATTGTACGTTCTCTTCCTTTCCACTTTGAGTCTTCACTTACACAAACATTCAAGGGGAGAAAGGGTGGGGGGGGGCAGTCTGGCCGTTGGAGCTACAAGTAGGTGTGTGTATGTGTAAGATGGTGTGCATGTGCTCTCTTATTGTTCCGTGTATGCAAGTGTGTGTGTGTTCATGAGCCATCAAGAAAGGTCTAACCTCCTAAATGTGGTGCTTGGAATAATTTAGGTACAACAGAAAATATGTCTTGTGATTTCATGCATGCTTGGGAGTGGTAATCAATCTGTTTGAAGTGGTCGCCTGTCTCATTTGGGAACTAAATAAATGGCCAATTTAGCGGAGTTGTTTGACATCAGGTTAACCGAATGTGGAAAATAGAACTATGATTTAGTTTTTTATGTGACTTTGGTAATCCTAAAGTATTCTACATCACATAAAGAGGGTTTCTTTGATTTCTCTATAGTTTACTTCTGCCTAGTATACTTGCTGAGTAGAATCATATATAATAAGACAAGAAAGGATGGAAGCTGGAACTGAATTTCACTTAATTTAATATTTATTACTTGGAAACAAACCAGTGGAACCAACAAATAAATTCGATTTGTGTTACTATGGTAACAGTCTAACCATCCAACCTACCATTTTCTGAACCGCTTAATCCTCATGAAGGTCATGGGGGTCGTGCAGCCCATCCCGGCTATGTCACCAGTTCATCACAGGGCTGACATATACATCTGAACAACCATTCACTCTCACATCCATGCCTACGGGTGATTTGGATTGACCAATTAACCTATTAAGTGCATGTCTGTGGACGGTGGGAGGAAGCCAGAGAACCCATGCAGACATGTGGAGAACATGCAAACTCCACAGAGAAAGGCCCACTGTAATCAAGCCCAGGACCTTCTTGCTGTGAGGCGATAGTGCTAACCATTGCACCACCGTGTCGCCCAAAGTCTGACTGTGAAACCAAAACACACAAAAAGACAAAACATTCATCATAATTCGTGGTTTGTTGCAGTTTAATAATATTATGAAACAAGAAAAAGAATGAACATGATGGAGGTCTGTCTTTTTCACCACATTAGTTCTGGTTCTTCAGCTGGTTCTGTTCAGCATTCTCGGAACTTTTGGGTTTATGGGCTGGTTTGCAAGACGAACCATTGTTTTCAGGAATGCACAATCAGCATATTGCAGTGCACAATGCTGTGAACCCTAATACCGTAGTATGTCTCACCATTCAATATCCTCTTTTTGATGACTTTTCTTTTGAGTAATAATAAATGATTCGATTTTTAGAGCTCTTTACATTATCGATCCATTATTCATTCACTCTCACATTCAACCTCTCGTGGTGGTGAACTACATTTGTAACCACAGCTGTCCTGGGGTAGCGTGATGAAACGGCCCCTCTGCCCACCACCAAACATTCATATGCATTTATACACCAGTGTGAGAGACACTGGAGACAAAGAGGGTGAAGTATTAAGGACACAACAGTCTGACTAGGACAGAGAGGGATTCAAACTGCCAACCCTTCGGTTATTGGATGACCCAATCTACTGAGCCCCCGAGTCTCAGGGATTCTTGAGTGTGTTAGTTATTACTTTGTTCAAATAAAACTAGACTGCTTACTCCTCATTGGCCATTTCTTTAAACTTTATAAAGGAATAAATCACCAGCATATGCACTGAACGGGCCAAAAAAAAGTCACACATCTGCACCATCTTCAGTTTTGATTCCAGGTGGCATTCACTGTCACACCTTTTTTTTTTTTTTTTTTTTTTTTTTTAACAAATAAAAATTTACTGTAATGAATTATAAAAATTATT
>JAPSES010000109.1:11734515-11760390 GCA_029822895.1 Maxillicosta whitleyi
AATATTGTGGGGTGTCAGTCACAATATGTGGGGGAACTGTGCTGCTTGGTGGAGGTTTGCGCTCTCTGAGTGCTTTTATTATTGCAGGGTTCCTACAGTTTTATACTAGTTAAATTTAAGACATTTTAAGACATTTTTAACACTGCTTAGAATAGAATTTAATGCCCATTTCATAGGCTGCTACTGGCAAAACTTTAGACTGTGTGTTTGGCTGAATGTTCTGTGATCATTTCTCACCAGCGGTTCTAAGGTTAGTGGTAATTAGTTCCTAATTTCAATATAAATTGTCAGGTTGGAACTGGGTAGGACTAATATTAATTTCTTTTCAGCTTGGACATTTCCCACAGAAGTTTAAACACAATACAGTGAAAAAGGTTACGGTAACATAACTTAAGATCTATCATAACAAATGTAATGTATTTTAAAGAGTTTTTTTTTTTTTTTTTTTAGGTATTAAATGCAGATTTGTAAATTCAAGACTTTTAAGACTTTTTAAGACCCCATGGGAGCTCTGTAGTTAACCTCTTGCTTTTTTAAATTGTCCTTTTCTTCAGTCAGTAAATCTCACATATCCTGCCAAGTGGCTGTCACTTCATGGTTCTTATCTTAACCCATAAACACCCAGTGCTACTTTCATGACAGTCCCCAAATATTTTTTTTCTCCATATAAAAAAATAAAAATAAAAAAATTCTTAAGTGATTAATCAGCATTTATTCTAATATTATGCTCAGTATTTTGCATAAAGTGAAAATCAGGTATTTTCTTGTATTTTATTTACTGATCATTGATGTGCATAAAAGCTGAAGTTAAAGTGGAGGGTTATATCACAAACAGAGAAAACTCAAGGAAAAGTAACTTTTTCAGCAAATCTATCATTAACTGAACAAAAAAAAGGTGGTTCCATCCACTGTCATTGCTTCCACTCCATAGGTTTTACTGGTGAATCAATGTAGAAGATGATGGTGCTTCCATGGTAACTACAGAGCCTCTGAATATCCAAATAGGTCACATCCGATGACCATGAAAAGATGACAAACAAATAATTTACATGGTTTAATAGCATTAATGGATCAACAGTTATTTAACTTTTTATATCAGTAAATTATTTTATCGTCCAGAGGATGTTTGGGTCTTGATGGGTTAAATAAAAACCTTAAAGAATGTGGAACTACCAAATTATTTCATTTTCACAGAATCTATGGTGGATAAATTAACCTCTCAGTATCTCCTACCCAGCAGCTTTATTATTTATTTCACTGAAACATCAACAGATTTAACATTATATTTGAGGACATATATATTCTGTAATCTCACTGACATAGGTGTATTTAATTTTGTTGTCTGTCCAACTCTAGTGTCTTGTAATAATTTAAGGGTTCCAAACAGAATACTGCTATTCTAATCAATGTACATAATTTGGAAATTAAATAATATAAAATACTGTCTGTGTCTGGGCATATATGTAGAAATACACCTCTGTGTATAAGCAAACAGGTGTGTGCATGTGTGTGTTTCTGTGCCACAGAATGGAGTAGGAGGGATCTGGGCGATGGGGTTGGGTTTGTTACTATACTGATGCAGAAGGATTTGATGAGTGTAAACCTCCGTAAGGACCTAAAGGCTTACAGGCTTTAATCCCATCTGTTCCTCTCTCACTCATATAGTATACGCATGCGTGCACACATCCATAAACACATGAGATGCAAAGACATACACTGTGTGACTGTACCGGACAATCATCTCTCAGTTTGATCTGAATTTTTCACACTGCACTGCATACTCAAATGGAATATATAAACAACTAAATAAGACCAGGTTCCCATGGATTAGGATGCCTTGGTTGCCTCTTGTGACCTGGACAATTTCTTCTTGTCAACACACTTTTGTGCAAAATACATCAGTCCAAGTAAAAATACACGTTAGAAGCCACCTTAATGTACCTCAACTGTTATGTTACATTAAATGACACTTAGTATCGTACAGATGAATGATACTGCGTTACATTTGAAATAGAGATGTGGGCAGATTTCTCTATATTTATTATCAAAAACAATAATCAATATCCTTATCCTGTACTTTAGGCGAGTTGCTCATCCAGAGGAAAACTGGTGGCAAATGACAGATCATTTCTGTGCTACAGCAGGAATACCAAAGGGTCATAATAAATGAGGACATGACACAAATCAGATGTGTTTAGAGGGGACAAGACTAGAACCAAACAACATTTTACCCTGATTTGTTCTGGAAGGCAGCAATGGCTCCACAACTTAATTAGCAGTAATAACTGTCATGTGTTGCACAGTTGTGTTTTGGCGGTTGCTTTGAGTACATGACAAAGGCAGGGTTTGTTGGTCCGGCTAGGGTACTTCCTGTACTGTTCCACTGCTATGAATCCTTTGACAGAGCGAGTCAGGGAGTAAACAAGTCAAATCTGACTGCGATCCTGCCATTCATGGTCAGAGCAGTGTCCTGGAAAATGCACAACAAAATGTAATGGTAGTACTTTGGATTTTTACAAACTGTAACATATGCTCTAGTTCAGTGTTTTTCAATCTTGAGGTTGTGGGGTTACCTGGAAGTCAAATGGGGTCACCTGAAATGTCTAGTAATTGATTAAAAAATACAATAAAAAAAAAATATGTATATGGTGAGCTAAAAGAGACAATTACAATACATAAAAGACATAACAAAGTGACATGAGGATTATTTCCAACTATTGCATGATCAAGAACAAATTTAGCAAAAAAAAAAAAAAAAATCTCCGTTTTGAATGTGTAGGGTGACATTTATGATGTTAAAATGGGGTCACGTGCCATAAAAAAAGGTTGGGAACCACAGCTCCAGTGCATCTCAGTGTATCGTAAATGTAAAATATCTGTGTTCATCTGAATACGCATTAATCCCATTCAGACTAAACAGTAGTATTTTGTGCAGCCTTATGTTATTTTTATCCAACCCACCTGAGTCCCTCTGTGCAGCTTCAGCAACCAAGAGTAGACTAGACTAGAGCAGCGGAGCGCGTGCACAGGCGCGACCAATTCGTGACACGGGCTGTACATACTGCGCATGCCCGAATCAACTTCATATGAATGCAGCTTCACGTCTTAAGACATCTCACATTCAGGTAGGAGTATTGTCAGTTTATTTGTTGCTAGTCCATTTACTTGCTTTCTTGCTTTTTGTGTTGTGCAGCAACAACAATCTTTGCACCTGACTTCGTTTTTGTTTCATTGGTATTGCTTTTCTTCTATTTTAAGCTGAAATCCCTCAACTGCAACAACAAACTCCAAGACTGCAGTGGACGAAATTATTTGGGGTCGGTTATGTTCTTGCTAGCTAGAGCCACTAACATACATTTCTAAATTGCATTTGGTTTCTGTCAGGATTGAGTATTTGCACGGCTTTGTGCTTGACATAAGCGTTATGACGGGTGGCGAGATCTGCGTGTCTGTTTAATGTGACGTTAGCTGCTCAAATACACTGACAGGAACAGCTCGCAGCTAGCTAATGCTAGCAATGCTACCTAGGCAAATGTGCATGGAAAAGGGTGTATCAGATTTACCCGGGGTTAATGTAAACTACCATTACCTCTGTGAACCGGCTGTCGTTAACGCATTTGAAGCAATTACCTGTGGTTATCCTGTGTTAAATGTTTAGTCGAAGAAAAGCTGTGGCTGAAGCAGCTTTGCATTCATTTGCAGCCTCTGTAATATTGTATTAACTGAGAGGAAATGTGACATGTGAGGGGAGCTTTTTCTGTGCTTGTGCATTTTTGCATTTCTTTTTATTGCATGAAACTATGGTAATTTACCTTAAGAATCTCAGTTCAGTGCAGCAGGAGCTTTAAAATGGCAATTGAGAAAAGCTTCCCCACAGTAGTAAGTCATGCCATGCCATGCCTCTTCCCAAAATCGTATGTTTTCGTAATGTCAGACATTTTGGGCAGCCCATTCTGGTGTTATTTAGAACCTAAAGATTCTGGTACCTATAGTCTCCATGCAGCAGCTATATGTATGAAATTGTTTGTACTCATGTAAGATTTATAAAGAAATTTAACTGAATAAGATTTATAAAGAAATTGAACTGAATTGCCCACTGTGAGATCTATCTATCTATAGAAATATACAGAGGAAATCCTTTTGTTAATAATAACTACAACAGCTGCTGAAATGGACAGAAACTTAAGGCAGTTTAAAAAAAAAAAAAAAAAACTTCACCCATGTTATCCAGCCATCAGACAGGCTTCAATACACCTATACCTCCCCCATCACTTCACCTATATGTAATTCTTGGAATAACCTACCCTAGTTTATTTGTCAGTCTTAAATACTAAGAGCTGGGTGTGTCATTCCTGTCAGGTGCTTTACTTACTGCATTTGAAAGTTTTCCTTCAACTTTCCATGATTTTGTTTATTTCTAAGAGTTAATAGTATCTAACTCTGAAAATACAGTTGAAATTGGACAATAATGAGGTAGCATTTGAGGCAAGTATATGTTGACTGATTCAATATTAAAGTTAAACTGTAACATTTATATGCACAAATACCTTCACGTTTATATAAGCTGTGCTGTAATGCATTGACATACTCCATGTGACTTGAGGGCTGGGTGAGATCACATGATTTTATGGCTGTCATTTTCAGTATATTAGAAGTGATCTTTGGACATGCGTCTCCATGTGACTTGGTGACTGTCCACATGAAATGATTTGATCGACAACAGTCCTGCTTGTTTGTCAGATGATCTCATTTTTATTCTAAATATATATTCCCAAATATATATATCCTAAGTTTTAGAGCTGTGGAAAATGTCCTGTTTTTACTTTCCATACCACCAGGGATCCCAATAGTTTCATTATTTTGATACAGATAATTTATTTTAATTTCCAGTTAAATCTGATAAAAATAAAACTTTTGTACATCAAAGAGCGTCTGAAATTGTTTAGTTCCTGTCATATGATGTCACAGCCAGCCTCACACTATTCCATCAGAGATATTGTAGTATTTAATTGAATTTCACCTCAAATGGAAGATATCCATAATATAGGCTATAGTTTATTGCATGTCTGAGTCTTTATCAGAACATAGCTATAATTTATAAAGGTACACATTTAGGCCTACTGTCCCAAATTCCCTATGAGTTATCTCCAGCCATGAAAACGGATATAGTGAAACACAAACTAATTTATCAGAAATTGCAGCCTTATCTTTGGTTTTACATAACCAAGACTGCAGCAAATTATGGATTAACACAAACTGAAAAGAATTTATCAACGGTTATGACGTGTGGATACTTGAGATGTAAGAAAACTGTAGTTTGTGTATGAAGCATAAAATAGAAAAGCAGGTTTTGTTACGCTCAGCTGTTTCTGATTAAGTTTAATGTTATTATCCATGATCCTTGACTTTATTTTATTTTTCTATGTTTTTCAGTATCCACCATGGGCAGTTAAGGAAAACAGGGAAGTGATCTGCTGTGTCCAAGACAGAAGATTAGTAATACACCGAGGCTTCACCCTCTCCTCCAACTTGGGCAGTCCATTCAGTTTCTCACACCATGACTGACGATGAATATGGCAGCTTTGTGGACTGGGCCCAAATGGGTGACCTGGCCAAGACCAGTGGACCCACCAAGGTGGACTGTAAAGACCTAAAGGAGTTCAAACTGATGGCACGGCAGGGTTACTGGGCCAAAAACCACAAACTGCGGGCACAGGTCTACCAGCAGCTCATCAAAGCCATTCCCTGCCGTACAGTCACCCCAGATGCAGAAGTGTATCGTGACAGTATGGGAAATGCAGCCACTAAAAAGCCCTCATCATCCATCCCACTGCCCGAATTTGTGGACGAAAGCCCTGTACCACGGTACTGCCTGAAGACCGATGCAGTAGCCTCAGCCCATCAGATTATCAACTGCCTGGCATCACATTTTCCAGATATATCCCACTGCCCATCACTACCAGCTGTTACTTCGTTGCTTCTGCACTTCAGCACAGATGAAGCTCAATGTTTTGAGCACGTAAGTCGCATACTGGCTTGCAATGAGCCAGGCAAACGACTGCTGGACCAGACTTTTCTGGCCTATGAGTCTGGCTGCATGACTTTTGGTGATCTTGCTAACAAGTACTGTGCACCTGCCCACAAGCTAATTGTCGCCACATCACACGACGTAATGGAGGTCTATTCAGACTGGCAGCGTTGGGTGTTGGGGGACCTCCCATTCAGCCACGTGGTCAGGGTCCTGGATGTCTACCTGGTGGAGGGCTACAAGATTCTCTACCGTGTCGCTATAGCCTTGCTCAAGTTCTATCGTAAGCATAAGGCAGGGGCTCAGGGTGGCCAGGGAGGCCCGGCACCTCAAGATTCAGAGAAAATCAGAGCAGACATTCAGGCTTTTGTGAAGGGCATTGCTTCTACTGTCACACCTGAGAAGCTGTTAGAGAAGGCCTTCTCCCTCCGTCTGTTCAGCCGCAAGGAGATCACCCTGCTGCAGCTCACCAATGAGAAGTCCCTGCAGCAGAAAGGAATCACTGTTAAACAGAAACGGTACAGTCCACATGATTTTGCAAGCAATATAAATGTTGAATAGTGTGCAGTTATGGCATAGACATGGTAAGAATAGATTTATGACTGAAAAAGCAGATCTCTTTCTTTACCCAGACATCTAGGTCAGGTTAGAATGGACTCTCGCAAACACAATTAAATGATACACATACTTCTTAGACCACAAATTCAATAACTGTGGTATGCACGAATGAGCAGCACGCAATGCTTAAACAGTACAGTAACAGTTTGGGATTTTTAAGTGTAGAGCACTAGATGTACAGGTATAATAGATCATAATAGGGTAATTGTTGTAAACTTCATCAGGTAGAATTTCCTTCTTTTTATTAATCTCCTGTTGTACTCTACCATGCTTTGGAGTTTAGTTCCGTTTCTTCACGTCTTGACTCATCTCATACTTTGTTCTTGTTTCCTTTTCTGTGTGTTTTTGTGTCACATTTATCCATCCACCATCTTCTGCTTCATCTGCACTCCTGTGTTCACCTCATTTGGTTATTTTTACAGTTCTAGGTGGGTTTTCTTCTCTCTGTCTCTCTACAGATCACTTTATTATTTCATTGCAGAGTCTTTCTTTTAAAATAAACATGTTAGGATTTAGGGGTATTCATGTACATTCACACTTCATCAGATGTTTATTCCATATTAAAATTATATGCATCACTAACTTTGTGATCTATGAACTCTACTTCTCCATGTCTCTCCATCTTTCTGGGATTCTTCAAGTCGGAACGTGCAGCTGGCGCTTAACCCAGACACCTTCTCCTCAGAGATCGTCAGTGCCAAGGAAATGAGAGACATCTGGTCGTGGATCCCTGAGCGCTTTGCCCTGTGCCAACCGCAGCTTCTCTTCACCACTTCCACCCATGGTTGTAGCATAAACAGGTATAAGCTATAATGGTTTTAGCCTAAACGGGTTTAAGCTATAAACTCAAAACTATTTCCATGAGTAAAACATGAAATATCCGAGACAGTCGTGGTATTTTTGTTCGTTATATTAGGTAAACACTAGGATGTAACTATCTATAAAAATATATATTTACTAACTCTGAGCCCAAAGTACATAGCTGTTTCTAATAAACCTTTTAAAATAAAATGGAGGTTTGATCATTTACAATTTGCAATTTTGTTCCAGGTTCTACTCGCATTGTGAAGGCTATGAACCTACTCTGCTCCTCATCCGGACCACAGATGCTGATGTAATTGTCACACACATTTATACAACAGTCTTTTATAATTTTGTTAAACACGCATACATCACAAAACACTGACTTTCATTAGGGAGAGATTTTGCACTCTACAAATCATAACATGACATATTTCTTAAACCTCTTTTATCAGTTACGTAATCATATTTTGATTATGATTGAAACACTTGTCTTGGGCAGCTAAATATGTTATAACCGACTGATGAATTTTTCCTTCCAACAACCAGATTCTGTCTGTGACACGTTCAGGTGCTTTCAGATGTTATTTAAAAAGAGGAAATGCAACAGTAGTAAAAAGGTATCATATACTGCATCTGTCATCACAGCTGACAACTTCCTCTATCAGACACACTTGTGCAGAACAAGATCATCACTGGTTTACCACGACAGTGTGAAAGCTAAACAGATTCTCAGAAATCATGTAGATTTTGAATTATTAGACATTAGTTTTGTGTTCAATCTGGGTTCTTGTGAATTGGTCCTATAGACAAACACTAGCACCATAGTAATAGAGTCCATTGTGGTATGAGTGTTTTCCTCTTTCTTATGCCACTACTTTGTGTCCAGGTGTGTGGAGCTTTTCTGTCCACAGACTGGGAGGAACGGAAGAGAGGAGGCAACAAACTGAGCTTCTTTGGCACTGGGGAGTGTTTTGTCTTCAGGGTAAATTTATTCTCATTTTCATCACCAACTGGGATTGTAATACCTCAAAGTTAATTTTACTATTGGGGATTTTGCAGGAAAAATGGTCATTTTTACAGTGTCACACTGTCGCCACTAGATGGCACCATCCGCTCTGGTTTTACTTTCTCTTTGCACATCCATGTCTACCATTTGAAAGGCTTGTGGTCACAGGTCACCACACTGACCTTGCCGTGTTTTCATTGCAAAAAAAGATCCACATATCATGCCACTAATTGTGCTACTGCTTTAGTTCTCATAACACCTGATCTACACTGGGTTTGTAACGCCTCCTTTATGTATTATTCATTTGTCATGATGCACAGCTATGGGCTATAGGAGCCTGCACACAAGAAAACACCATCATCTCACACACTAACACCTGAGCACACACAGCTCGGAAACTCCTGTAACTGGATCTAGAAGTACCTGACTAAGCCCTCACCTGACACTAGATTAAAAAAAAAAGACAGTTGGCAGGAACTACAATCCACTGAATGTACAATAGAGGATTAAATGGGAAGAGGAAAGAGTTCATGTTTTTTTATTAGACTTGTATTAAAAATTATGATAAAGGTTGACCTGTTAGTTATAAATGTTGTGTTATTTTAATGTTTGTGAATTTAGTATGACTTCCTGCCTTGTTTATATTTTAAACCAGTCACAGTTGACTTTAGCAGATTAAGTCCAGGATGTAGTAACAGTGAGTTTGTTAAATATTTGAAAGAACTACTTTTCAAGTTGGGAAGCAGCCGTGGAATTAAAACGGAAAAATAAAACTGTAGAATACATGTCAGCAACGTGATGTTAGCAGTCTGATGCAGCATGTAGTTTTCCAGCTCAGGGGTTATCGTTTTGTGTGTTGATAGATTTTGAAAACACAACTGTGCAACTAGTGGGAGAGAAGCATCCTGAATCAGCCAATGCCATGCTGATTCCAGGAGACTACCTCCATTCAGTCAGATTAGTGTGTGACAAATACTCGGGTGTAAGAGAATATATGAATATCTCAACATGCTTTAACGGTTTTCTGTCCCTGTCCAGTTGAAACCAGAAATGGAGCGTTATGAGTGGGTGGTGATCCGCCACCCAGAGTTAGCCTCTTCCAATAAGACCCAGACTGAGGAGGACGCAGCCTCGTCTGAAGGCCAGAACTCGGACGCCAATAACTTGCAACAGCCAGATAAAAAGATTGGAGATCTGTCACCCTTTCTGGCCACCCGTCACTTCAACCTTAACTCAAAAAATACCTCCATGTTCATGGCAGGCAACTTTGACTCCATCATAATCGGTGAGTCTGAAGCATTCTTCTGTTCTATGTATATAATACACAACTGTGATGTAGACATAGAGCTGGGCATTGTGGCCAAATGGTTAAATTATTTATTTCATTTTTTTCTGGTAATTTTACAATTGCTTTGTGGCTTTAACAAATGAATATATAACATGAGTCAAAAATACCCTTTATCACCAAAACTATATACCATATATGTCTGTAGAAAAGTCATTTCAGTGATAAGCAAATGGGTGGTATTGGGAATTTTTGTTGACTTAAGAAAACACTCCAGCGTAATAATGGCAATTTTTTTTTTTTTTGGATATTTCATGATTGTCAGAAAGCACAATCTCAATTAATTTAATTTATGTGATGTATTACCCAGCCCTCCACTTTACCAACCACAACTACCTCCTGTTTTTATATTGTATTTTACATTTAATTTCTCACTTGCATGCACTTTTCAATCTTTTTGCACCCCTACTGAGTGTTCTATGAGAACCTGTAACTGTGAATTTCTCCACTGTGAGATTAATGAAGTATCTTATCTTATCTTATCTTTATAGACAGTTTATTAGCATTAATATTAAAGTTGGTGAAGAATATCTTTTTTTAGATTATTATTATTTGGTTGTCTGCTGTTTAATGACTAGCTCTAACGTACACTAAACGTCAGGTTTGAGTGTTTACATACAAATACTATATGGGCTGTTTGAGGAGACAGAACTGGCTGGAATGCAGTTCTTTTAGTCGTAACTTCTTTAACCTTCTCTCTTGGTTCTATTCAGGTGGAGGTGATGGTAATGCTCTCTACATTGACGCTGAACTGAACCATGGTCGCACTGGCAGATGTACCACCTTTGACAACCCACCGCTGTGTGCAGAGAGTTTCCAAGTCTCCCTATTGGAAGTATGGGGATTCCAGGATGCCATGGCCTCATAAAGCTGTACGAACACACAAACATACATAAATAGCACAACTTTGTTTCGTTCATGAAGTCTTAAAGACAAATGCATATGCACGTCCTTTAGTTGTAACACAGATATGCAGATCAATCCAGCCCGTCCTTCAAATTCACAATTTTCTATTTTTATTTATTATTGTACTTACTTCAAATGTCATTCTTTGTTTTTTTCTTTATTTTTGTATTGATCTATTTGTCTTATGTTGCAGTACTAAATATGTAACCGTTCCTATGATCAAGAAAGAAAGGTTTCAGGATAACCTCTGATTTATTCTATATGTTCTATATTTTTGGGCTCATGTTGAGCAAAGAGATTAAAATTCATGAATGTTAAGTGTTTGTTTTGGGTAATTTAGCTTGAGCTGCCAAATTTAATGAACAACAAGCTCTGCAGTTTTGCTACGGGCCATGCTGATAAAGTGAAGTTTAATGTGAAATGTATTCAGTAAAGTGTTCAACTGGTGAGAAGTGTTTTGAATATTATAAGAGTAAGAGTACCAGTTGTTGTACCATTGTTGGCTCAGTCCTTTTTCTCACATATCTATTGAGTTGTTCATCTACCATATGTGGCGCACTGGTTAAATGAATTAATATGTTTAATGGATAAATGTTGAGTGTTGCTATTTTGCACTATCTGGCGAACTTTCATTTTAAATGAATGGCAGTAATGAACTATGTGTAGTACAGTGAATGAATATTCTGGCAATGTTACAAGTAGTGCAAATGTTTGAGAGAAAAAAAACCCACGATATTAAGGTTTTGTCATCCTTTTTTTCCTTATATGATCTTGTTTTTTTCCGTCCTTAATGGTTTAAATGCAATATTAAAAAAAAAAAAAAAACCTGTGTGTTCTGAGTTGTACAACTTTAAATGTTGTGTCTTTATGTTTGGGTATGTGCACTGGTGAAAGAAACTACAGATGTGTTCTACATGTGAAAATACAGCAATATGCTTTCAGTAAAGCAGATGACTGTCTTTATTTCAGCGTCTTGTCGGTCACTGCACTTTTTTTTCCTTCTACATCCATTTTCTTTTCTCCTACAGAGGTTACATTTCTTCAGACTGTCACAGAAGTGTGCCAGATGCCTTGAGAAATCAGCTGACCCTGTATCTTACCCCTTTGTCTGGTATACTGTTTCCAAAACTACTCTTGTATTTCCAATAGTGTCTTATAAACATGTTACTTTTATTGAAAATCAGTCATAAAATTGGGTTAGAAGGAAGTTTGGTAATTATTTCCCCCTCTGTGTATGCAGATATAAAAACCATGGAGTGCAGAAGTGAAAAAAAAGACAGTATATGGGTGGTGGTCTCAACATTGTGACTACTAAATTACTCATACAAATGTAGTGATGCACACTGTCTGCTCCTTTTTGCATATCTTGTGGATGTCTTTGTGGAAGCTGACAATGGACAGCATGACTGGAAAACATTTAGCACAAATGAGTCATAAAACTTTACTAAAATATCTGTGGAAAGCCTCTTTAGCCAGATATAGTTCAGTTATTTGTCAGTTTCCTCTAAGCTACAAGGTACAAATATGAAGCATTTTTACTCTGAACAGTACATTTACTGATATAAGTATAAAACCCTTGTATGTCAGTGGATGTTTGTCAGAAATCTTTATCAAAATGTGTTCATTCATTCATTCATTCCCGGTGGGTGTGGTTCCATCAAATGCATCTGGGAGAAATGTAATATCTTTGACAGCAATGTGGGGGAGTAATTCGTCCTCTACAGTAAGTAGCATTGACTCCGTCTTGTCCAAAGCTTTGCTGTTCATTCAGGATTCGCACTCCACTAATCGCACATGCACGTCTATTTTTAGCTGCTCCTTTGGGTGTTGGTCTGGCACATCTCCTGAAAACCATGCTTTCCAGCCTCTACGAGTAAGATGCTTAAGTGTTTAACCGTACACTGAGAGGGGTCTTTCCTTGACCAGCCCCTGCCTCTGATAACTAGAGTCTGCGGACAGGGGATTACCAAGCAGACTAAGTACAACACATACTGTTTATTTTACTGACTATTGTTATGCATGATACTGACAAATGGAGGAAGTCTAGCTTACATATGTGTCCCTTCTTAACCCTTAATAATTTCTCACCTTGTTTTCATGACTTACCCATTCTGAAATAAAACATTAAAAAATTACCTCGAGTGCTTCAGTCCAGTGAAAATAAAAGCTGAACAGAAACTTTGGGTGAAACAAACACACATGAGACAATACTAAAACTGAGAATAACTTAACTCTGACTTCCTTTTTTAGGTCCTGGGTAAATGCTAGAGTTGAGCTGTTCATATCCTGATGTGATAGCTAACTGAAAATTAAAAGATGTCATGAATCTCTACATCAGTAATAGTACGACCAGTCAATATCCTAAAGTCACTTTATGCTGCACTCAGTGTAATTGAGTGGCTGCAAATACATTATAGTTTTAAAGCGCCCTGACTGATACCCACATGAGGATTGATCACAGTTCTCTATTTACTTTCCAGCCAGAATATAGAATGCATTCATTCTCTCCCTTTAACAGAGACTAAAGCATCCACCTTGTTCTGGTAACCACTGTAGACTTGCATACACACCCAAAACAAACAGCTCAATATCTTGTGTGCATATACGATAGAGTATCATATTGTTGCATGCTGTACAATGAGCTGGATGTCAGTATTTGCTGAGTCTATCCTATATTGGAAAATTATAATCCAGCCTCAACTGCAAAAGGTGGATCTTTTTCTTAACTGAAAGCAAAATTAATACATAATCTCAAATACAGAAGTAGTACAATCTTATTCATCTGTGGCCTTTTTGTTGTTATGCTTCATTGTACACACACACACACACCCATCACACATAAGATAAGACTTTATTTATCTCACTATGGGGAAATTTCACTGTTAACAGCAGCAACATAGCAATCACAGAGAGAAAGACAGGTAGAAAAATAACACGACAAAAAAGTGGAAAATATGAAGACAAAATTTTTTAAAAATTGTATTTATATTATGATGGAATTGATCAGCCTAACTGAGGAGATGCTCAGATCCTGCTCTTGTCAATCAAGCAGGAGATGGTTTGTCTCTGGACTTACCCATATTTAACTCATCAACTTTGAGTAAACATGTTATTTTGCTGAACACAGTGGAACAGATAGTGTATGTTTAAATGTCAAAGAGAGCATGTTACCTAAATGATGTCATGAAGGGCTAAGTTTAGGGAAAACTTAGGTATGTAAGCTGGTGGAAATCCAAACATGTTAGACTGCTTTTTTCATCTGTAACATGATGTGATCTCTTATAACTGCAGTTTTGATAATATGATCATTCCTTTCTTTAATTCAGAGTATGCCTCTTGATTGTCTCTGAGTGCTAATTATACCATTGCCTGGACAATATAAACATATAAATAAAGAATTTGAATTAAAAATGTAATATTATTTACATATTTACACCATCATCATTATCAACCGTCTCTGAATGCAATGTTATTGTTGCACGATACTTTGGTTTTGGCAGATGGGAAACTGGCTGAGGAAGCTGTTTGAGAGGGCCAGTGATGCTGATGAAGAACTGCATCAGGAGTGAATGGAGCTTTACAGTGATATAAGGGGGGAGGGGTCCTCTTCTGGGCCTGACTAGACCATGCAATGCAGAGGGAGTGGATGGAAAGATGGATGGATGGAGGAGGAGGAAGCAGGGGACTGCACAGGCTTTCTGTGACTCATTTCATCTCTTCTGTGATGCGCTAGGTTCCTCGACCCCTCCTCTTTCTGGATCTCTGAACCTGCACTCCCTAGGAGCTATACAGTGGAATGGGGATTCTCAGTTCCCTCCCCCACCACACACGCAACCATACACACAGCCTCAAATTCTCTCACTCACGCACCACTTTGCTGCATATCACAGCTGACTGTAAAACACCCTTCACTGCATGGTGGAACTGTGGTGCAAAATGTACAAATGAAATAACACATAGAGCATTAAACATAGTAATATAAATAACTGATAGTGAAGTTATGGATCACTCCCACTGAAAATTCAAATTGTCTTTGAGACATCATCATGATCCTGAGAATTCAGATGGACCTGTATATTTTATATTTCTTTCTCTCTCTATCATTTATCTCAGGTTATAGAATTACATAAATACTCTATTTCCTTAGAGCAGCATGCTGAGCTCCATCATGTCATCCTCCTAGTTGTGGATCTGAAGGGTGAATCTGTAGATATCAAAGGGAAAGCCTGCAGCGGAACGCACCAAAATGATACCTGACAGGGGTGACCTTCAAAAAATTAAAGACACAAATTATCACAGTTTTTGTCTTGAAAAAAAAATCAAATTCATGTTCAAAATCTACGTTTCTTGTTTCAGTTATGTGTTGGGTGGTACAGTATATCATTAACGAACTTTGTTTTGGTGCGCCCCCACACCCAGCCGTTGATAGGTTCCATCCGTACGGCCAGTCAGGTGATATTTTCCGCTTCGCCATTTTGTGCTGCTGCGCCGGGTATTTATCAGAAGAGTCGTGACTGTCCCGTTTACACATCTAGTTAGGTGGTCAGACGGTTCCTTGTATACTCGGGTTTTCGCCTCAAGCTTGTGGCCTTTGATAGGTTTCGCCAAGTTCGATTTTTGAGACAGTATCAATAGTTAATTTTGTATATTTAGTTTATTTTTATATAGTATAAGGAAAGATGGCTGATGCCCCTGCATACTCTCCGTTCTTCGCAGCGATGGGTGCCTCTGCGGCTATGGTGTTCAGCGGTAATTATCACTTGATCTACACGTTTCACTTTTAAGCTGTTTGCTAGTTGCAAAATGTATTCACTAATAAAGCATATTTGTATGCTTACAGTTTTCAGCTGGCGGCATTGAATTTTCAACTGTCATGCGTGTCATGAAGCTTAGTGGCTGTCTGTTAGCTTTGCTAACGTCGACATTGCTAATCTGTAGCTTTCATTTCTGGAGACTTTGGTCACATACGGCGGAAATAGAATTCAGCGTTAATCTTAGCATGCCTATGTCTTCATATTTCTGGGCTAAAATTTTGTCTCTATGGTTTCTTCCTCGGTGACGACCATAACTTAACCTGGGCAGCTAGCTGATGACGACTACATTAGTTAGCATTAATGTTAGCATAGTTAAGCTAGGAGTTGTGGAGGTGGACCCTGAATCTGAATAAAAAGGAGAATGCTGAAATAAAACAGATCAGTCATGTTGGTATTAAATAAAACGTGTATAAACGACAGTTGGCCTCCCTGTAAACTAGTGTCAAATATTCTGAATTTACTCGCTTGCTAACTTCATATAAATAGCATGTGGTTACGTTATGCACTTTATTTTTTAAATTAAATGTGATGTATTACCTGCACTAATGTACTACAGATGTCAGTAGTAAAACGGTAGCTGTTGAGTTTCATTAAGAGTATATTATTTTACGGAAAGTTACTTAACCAGCTACGTTTAATACGTGCACTTGCTGGTGTTGCATACGTTTGCAGATTTCCCACAGTTTTCCATCTGAAACATTGGTATCGTGGGATCATATTTATTGATTAATATTTTAAAATGAAAACATTTTTCTTCCCTCTTTAAAATTGTAAATGGTCACTGGAAACTGAGATCAGCTGGTTAACTTCCTTATTGCTCGAAGGGATGACAAAATGTCACATGATTATCACATGACAAGACTTCTGACTTGGAAATTACAACTGAGCGCGGATGTTATTAAATGTATATATGGTGATCAGTAATGACAATAAAAGGTAACTTCTTAATTGTAAGTTATTTACATGAATTTCTTAACAGTTTAAGTGTTCCCCTAATCTTAGATATGTCTTTTTTCAATAGATGAAGTGACATGGAAAGAGAACTTTGAAGCTGACTTGCAGCCCATTTCCTAACTTATTTGTATTTATTCAAATGGAATATCTCCTCTTTGTCATTTCCCTTCCCTTTAGCATAAAGACTTATGAGATGGAAAGGGAAACTGTCAATCTATACTCAGAGCACAGTACAGACTACTTGACCTGCTGTTCCTTGATGCCCTTTTAGAATCTCTGCTCACATGTTAGTGCTGTGGTACATAACCTTTAACATCACCAACGACTGTAGTAAAGTCTGCCTCTATTAGGCATTTTTATGAGGTCTGTTTTTTTTATTATTATTATTATTTATTTAAAGTTTTTGCAAATATTTCTGTAGATATTTAGTAGTCTGTGTGATTTATCAGGTGACATGCTATAACATTTCATTGATTTAGACAGAAGCTTAGTATAACGTGCTAAAACATGATGATGGCTTCATCCAGAATTCAGAAGTAGCTGGATGTCAAAGTCAGCTCCATTCCAGACGTAGCCAAAGTGTAACATACACAAGGTGGCATTGCGGTGGCCCTTAAAGCTAGTGGTGCAGGTCTTGGGTGCTGAAGGAGTGACAGCTGGGGAATTAGCAAGAAGGGAGGGGATCATGCTGCCACAAAGTAGTGATGTGATAGTGGTGGGTTTGTCAGGGACACTACATGTTTCAGACTTCAGCTGTAATGATCTGTAGGCATGGTTCTTGTCAGTGACAGGAAATTATGACTTGTGGTCTTGTTTTTTTGAGGTTACTCGTAATATATATGTGCTTAAGTACCTTGGCTATAATATGTTCACATTTTTATTTTTACAGACATATTTTGTTATGTAGAACTTTCAATGTAACGGTAAGTCACTATCAGGAGTTTTTGCCACAGTAGTAATGTAAAATGTTCTCTTTATGTGATCAGCAGACAATTGCCAAAAATGTATAGTAAAGGCATTTTATTGGTCATGCTGTATATAACAATGATCCTCTAGTGTCAGGTGATGGTGAATTGTTTTAGTAGTGTGCTGGTGATGTTCTGCAATAAGAACTGCCTTCACTTATTTGTCTTTTAGAAGAAGAGACAGACATAAGGTGGTTTCATCCACTGGTGATGTAAATAGTCCGATCAGTCTAGTGATGGCTGTGCTGCTGTTGTGACCCCCACCCTCCCCCAGCCTTTATTATACCAGATGAGTTGTAAGTAAATGTATCTCCATGTGTATATATAGGATAAGATTGCAGAAGACACGGGTTATCATAGAGCAAGTAGTCATTTTGGATTCTCATTGTTTCATCATCCTCGTGTCCTCTTTCAGATTGATATGAACACAGTAGACTAGAAAATTGGACGGTCTCGTGACTTTTGTATGCAGCCATGTGCCTTTGCACAATTCACAGCACAACACAGTTTTGCAAATAGGAAAGCCTTTTACAACTTTGACCTCCCTGACAATGTCATTGACATTGTTCTTTTAATGTCCTGTGCTTCCTCATTTTTTTCCCCTATCGGTCCAGTCCGTTTCATATTGCGTGGGCATTTTGCATGCAAGATCGTCACTAGCTGGAGGCACATCCCACTTTGACATCACAAGACGTCACAAGGGCATCCCATACATCAAATATTCTGCAGGGAGAAAAAAGAAAAGGGGTAAAACCTCTTTACCTAAGCTGACTGGATTAGGATTAAAACCAGAGGTTGTGTCTCCACACCGCTGCAGAAACCACCATGCCACACATCAAACCATTAATCATCTGGGCAGAACGCTGCATTTGAAGACTTATGTTTCTCTTCTAACTCTTAGTTGTCACACCTCAGTTAGGTCAGGCTTGCTAAGAAAGAATTGAGCCTAAAGATAATGTTACATATATGAATGGATGGTGAACTGGGATAAACAGGTGTTGAATGGAAAGTGGAGGAAAAACGACATTTTGGTGCATGTTCTTGTTCAGTTTTTATTGTATTTAACAGCTACTGTTGGTTGTGTTTGGTCAGCTCTTACATGTAATCTGCTATGAGTAATGTGAAGTAGTCTGTTTGTCTGACATATTGTAATGGAAAGCTTGTGTCCTAATAGAGTATTGAATTTCCTTTAATTCAGAACAAATAGAAAAATCTTTCCTGTGCTTCTGTCAGGTCTTGCGTAAGCAGTGTTCCGTTATACCCAGACACACAGTGTTGGATGAGCAGGAGTGATTTAACCTTATATTGATGGCATCAGTCTGCTAATACATCAATATCAAGTAGTCGGGGATATGGCAGGCTGCCATGTGCACATTTGAGAGATTGGCTTGCCTCTTTTTCCTCCCCTTTTGTTGAGCCATTTGCTAGGAAGCCTTAGAGCTAGTCTTGGAGTTAACAGCACTGTCTTCAGGCTATGTCAACATACTGTCTAATGAAATAAAAAAAACATGGCACCTCTGGCTGTATGCGTAAAGCTGTCTTCCAAGTTAGTGTCCTGAGAGACTTGTCATATTAAATTATCAGTGTCTATACTGAGAAGAAAAAAGCTCTCATTTTGTTGAGAATGGAGTTTAAGAGTTAATATTTTGCCCTATTTCATATTTAATTGTCTTATGTAGTACTGCTGACATGTTCACAAAATCTATGGAATCCTTTGGAAAACACTCTAATGATCAATAAGTTCAATACCAATAGACTGTTCAAAACATTCCTCTCAAACCACTTCATCTCAGTGTTCAATTGTTTTTTCACTGGGTATTGTCTTTGAATTTATTTTTAACTGTACATGCATATATTTTGTACATCTTAAAGGAGACTGCATTGATTTTTTGACGGTGAAGTTGGTCAAACATGCACAATAAGAATGTTTGGGCCAGTATTCTGCTTATCTTATTTTTATTTGAGGTGAGGAAATTAATGTTTAAACACCTGCACACACCTCTGTGTGAAATGTTGTTCTTCTAGCCAGGTCTAATTAAAGATCTGTATTTGTTATGTGTATCGTTTCTAATTCACATGGAGGGTGACTGACTTCCTCTTTCGCTCCTCTCCTGCAGCAGATGTGTGTGACGTAGGAAGCACTGAGCTTTCTCAGCGTCACAGGCCGACCGAGCTAATGCTGACAAAGCATTTTGCTTTTTCTCTACCTTTCCTGTCTCATTACAGTGATGCTTGCCAGAGACTAGTGCAGACTCTATAGCATGCATCAGCTGTTGTAGGAGTGGGTGCTGCTGGTCCTCCAGGTGCCGATTCTGCGCTGGTGCTCTCAGTTTGGCAGTGTGATGGCCTGGTTGTGATGTCAGCAATTTCTTGTTTGAAGCTTCTTATTTTTTTAATTTATAAAATGGTGTTTTTCTGCAGCAGGGCCGCTCCTGGCATTACAAGAGATAAAGCGGTTTAAAGAGCTGCAGTTCAGGTTGACATGATTTTTGGTTTTTCAGTCTGTGTGTTCTTTAGATTTCTAGTTTTAGTATAAGGTGAATTTTGCAAATGGTGCCATGTTGGATTTTTCAGGGGAAGAGAAACTGTGACTTGTTGCTTCATTGTTTTAGTCACTTCCGCTTGTTGGTCAACCGTGTGTGTGTACATTCTACTGTGCATTTTTGTCACTTCCCTTAATGTTTCTCTTTTTCATATCCTGCACCAGCCTTGGGAGCAGCCTATGGCACAGCCAAGAGCGGAACAGGAATCGCCGCCATGTCTGTGATGAGGCCGGAGCTCATCATGAAGTCCATCATCCCTGTGGTCATGGCGGGTATCATAGCCATCTATGGCCTGGTAGTAGCAGTGCTGATTGCCAACAACATCTCACCGACGATCCCCCTCTTCAAGTGAGTTCAGTCAATTAGTTCATATTCACTGACAGTGTTGACGTTTCCTTTAATTTATCTGTCCACCATCCCAAAGTTGAGCACTGGCCAGCATGATAAGAGGGAAATCTGCAATGTGTGACAACGGTTGATGTGGTTGAGACAGTGTATGTTGCAATACAGAAACAGTCACCACCACCATGGCAAATGGCTAACTGAAACTAAGCTAGCTTGATGTGTACATAAAAGACCTCAGAAGTCTTTAAAGTCTTAATTTGTGATGTATTAAGTTCCATAAATGCATGAATTCAACAATTTCTTTCTCTGTAAGTGGGAGATTCTCTTAGTCCATGTTTCTGGGGTTCAGAATCTTTAAATCTACCAATAAACATTTTACCTTCTTGCCTGTTGGCAAAATCAAATTTACCTGATCTCATTCTAATAACTCTATTCTTACAGAAGACCTACTTGTGAATGAAATACTAAAAATTGCACAAACTCAGTTAGGCACATTGATTTTAAATTAATGCCAACACGGGTTAATTTAATCAGCCAAATGGTGTGAATGCGTGGTTTCTGTTTTCTGTCTCAGTCAATAAAGTCTGATGAAATCAGTGCGGGCTGTTAACCCCATCAGTGCTGAGGCGAGTGGAAAGGAAACACTGCCAAAAGTGCTCTCATTAGAAAGGGTTACAAAAGGACAAATAGAACAATTGCACAGATGAAGGTTTTGGCCATTCCCACTGTTCAGTCTTACCTCTTGACTGCCGTGACAAATTAAGTCGGCTTGAAAGAAGTAAATATGTCTGTTTGACGCCAATAAGGAATACAAGGTGTGGCCACTGAATCATGAGACTGGGCTTCTGCTAGTCAAACTGCCGTGCTATACATTAATCAATGGCGAAAAATGAATTGCCCCCAAAAATTTCTGTTCATTTTGTCTTCAGTTTTGGTTGTACATCACCTGAAATGATGTTTTTCCATTATACTCACATCATTTCCAATCACAGCTTGTATGTGAAATACTGTAGCCATGTGATGTTTGTTACATTTTTCTGGACCGCTACAGTGTTCTATTGCACAGTGGGATAATAAAGGTTTATAACACTGACCTAACCTTAATCATTTCCTTTTGCTGGATTAAGCAAATGTCAGGTATGAGCTGTGTGCGCAGTGTAGTGTTCATTCAGACATTATCATGGAAGTGTTTCCACAGTGACTAAATCTGACCAAAGGCTCCTTTTGTCAGGCAGGTGTAGGGATAGTTTTCACCTCAACACCACTGATGTCAGGAAATGTAGAAACAATATGGTAGTAACTGTGTTCATAAACATGATTGCTCTATCGAACTTTTAACCCAGGTGACTTTATTATTATATAAACATTAACTTCCTGTGTGCTAACGCCTCCATCTTGTGTTTTTAGGAGTTTCCTCCATCTGGGCGCTGGACTGAGTGTGGGCCTGAGTGGACTGGCAGCAGGATTCGCAATCGGCATAGTGGGTGACGCAGGCGTAAGGGGCACAGCTCAGCAGCCAAGGCTTTTTGTGGGCATGATCCTCATCTTGATTTTCGCTGAGGTCTTGGGTCTCTACGGGCTAATTGTCGCCCTAATTCTGTCCACGAAATAAACGCCCAAACATCTCCACTACAAGATCTGTCCTTTATGTTGCTGCTGGAGTAAAAGTGTAAAACGGGGGGTAAAAAATGTAAAAATGTTTGCCACACAAGATGAAACGAGTGAAGGTGGGGGAAAAAAAAAAGAATTAAAATGGCTCCATAAATATGGTCTTATCTCAACAATGTGTACAGTCGTCCCAATTTGATAGTCAACTTGTAAATGCGCAATGTAGTGATTTGTCTGTCTTGTGTGTGTGTGTGTTTCAAAAACAATTGTATGATGATTTCTTTTTTTTCCCTCCACTTATTTGGGCCTTGAGGCCAGCTGAGGCGGCTCGGCCTCTGGTTTAAGAGCTGACCAAAGGGCTGCACAGCTCTTCCTATTCCTCCCATAAATCTTTGGGAGTCGACACAGTTTCTGCATTTAATCTTGAGGATCTGTTTGTAAAGAGAAATGTGTATGGACTTAAGATTTTTTTTTTTTTTTTTCCACTGATTTTATTTATAAGAAATTGTTCATTGAACTTTAATTCCCCAGGATATATTATACATATATACAGACATATAAATATCTATATAGATAGATTTTATGCACTGTGGGTTAATTGTGATAAGTGGTTGGAATTCCTCTGGATGTAACTCTTGGTTTAAATAATTAAGATTGCCTTTAGTATGTTGCTGGTGGAGTGGGAGTTTTGTGTGTAGCTGTATTCTAATCATGACGCAAACATTCTCAAACTTCAGTGTTTTTCCTGTAGTACTGCTGTTTGCATTAAAGGTGTGTGTGCCCAGTGTTGGGTCTCACAAGTGTAATTTCCAAATTTCATCTCCTCTCCATCTTCTTCACTCCCTCCCATCTGTGGCTGTACTTCATCTCTTCCACATTCCAACCATTAGAATCCTGCATGGATTTCAGTGTTTTGTTGCTGTTGGATATGATGCTGAGGAGCAGGACACTTTCAGACCATTTAATCCAGATCAAAAGACTATATATGCATAGCGCCTTCATGAAAAAAATTGTTTAAATGACACAAGACTTGATGGTATAGTTCGTAGCATAATCACAGAAATCCTGTGAGATCATTGTTTGGGACTGGCCTAGATTATCAAAAGGACCGTTCCGATCGATCTGGAGTATGTTTTCTGAAAATGGAACTGCTGCCGACGCATTTACTGAAGCACCAATCTACAATCCTGTATTACCACTGGTATTGAAGTTATCCTGATGTGTCGACGTGAATGTTTTCACAATCGAATTAAAGAAGATTCCAACTTAGATTTGACTGGCTTCAACATCAAATGTACAGTATTCTCAGCACTGTTTTATCGTTCTGTGATTGCAGAGGCAGTTTTTATTAGAAAAAGATCTCAACATGCAGTGTAAAAACACAATGAGGTGAGAACTGATCTTCACACGGTGATTAACACTTCAAGGCTTGAACAGCAATGGTGAAAGATAAAGCTTGCCGTGGCAGAAAGTAAATTAAAGTACAAATCAAGTAGAGTCAAGATTATTTTTCTTTATGTACATGAAAAAAATGTAACATATCTAAGGCTGTTCAATGACTAAGCATTATAAAGTGTATACACATACATTCTATGTCAAACTGTTTGGAGGCTGTTGAGCAGAGTCTCAGAAATACTGCTGATGGCACTGAAGGTGGCGCTCTCAGGGAATGACTGCATGAAGTCTCTGCCCTCCTCTATACTCCTGCTGAGTTGAGGATCCAAGGGCACGGAACCTGCAATGGACACGAAATGTTACCATATAAATTAATATAACTGATATTTCCATACACAAAGCCGTCCAACAGTACGTCTCCTACGACTGCTAACACAGCACTGACAGTCCTGTTCTCACTGCCACAGGGTAACATGAATTAGCCTGCATCATTACTCAAGAGATTGATCCAGGCACAATGTGGATCAGGATAGGGAAACCATTAGATAATCTATTAATCTGACAAACAATTATTGATCAGCATGGTTTTTGTGATTTAAAACCCAATGATGCACTGATATCTGCATCGACCATTTTAGCAGCATGGCTGTGATGTAAAATGCCTTCTGAGTGATGACTGGAAGACTCATATACATTCATGGTGTGCTGTGACACCCTCTGGTTGGAAGCTAACATTACAACAAGTAACTTACACTGATATATATATACACTGTATATATACACATTTTGGTACCTGGTAATTTGCCACCTTTTTAAAACCCAGTAATAAAAGAGAAATTTAGACGTATTTTCACCCAGGATGTACCGAATGATGAACTCCGATAAATGCAAAAAATATATACTCTTGTCCTGAGTCATCCCAAAATTAATTATTTCCTAATCACATATTGGGCCAAAATTGTGACAGGAAAAGCTACCTAGGTGTCAGGGCATTTGATCTGGACCACATGGCTTGAAATGGTCTTATATACCATACATAAATAAAGACGATGTTAAATGTGGCAATCATAGTGGTTTTCCTAATCCAGACATGCAGGTTTTTCATGAACCGGCAGTCTCATTCCAGGTTTCGTATGTAACCCATTGTGTCCTCTCACATTACATGCAGAACCTGCCTAGCTGAACACAAATAAATCACCAGTGATTTTGCAACAACGGTCATTTTTGTGGAACACTGCCTTGCATATTTACTTTTGATTCCCATAATGTACCTGTGAAAGAAGAAAAAGATATTACAAAAAAAATAGTAGTGGGTAATTTTGGTGTCCTTTTGACCGTGTTACATGCAGATTTTTGTATGTGGGTCAAATAAAAATGTGTTTTATCTGAAAAATAGTTTCTCTTTTATCAAATATTTCCTTATAAAATAGACCCAAAGTGCTTCCAAACTTGATTCATAACATTAGTCTACATCTTGTTTCTCTGTCCTGCTTTTAGATACTAGTTTCATAGAAGCACCCACACACACACATAATATATACAAATATATAAACTTATCTTACCGAGGAAGACTGATTCAGTCAGCTTGGCCAACTCTTCACCACCGCCCTTTGAGAATATATTACTGCACTCCTGAGGAAAAATAATATTAATAGACATAGTATTACAAATACATCTGATTTTGCATGTTTTAAGTTTATCAAAGCCATCTTTATTTGTGCACTACAGCCAAGTTCTTAATGCAGTGTTTTACATGCACTACAGTGGAATTGTTGCTCTACAGCAAAATAAAAACATAACATTTAGGTATACATGTGTCTGTTTTCTTTAAAATGTTAAAAAAAAAAAAAAAAAGTAAAAACTAAAAAATATATGCGTATAATATCGGGATGTATGTTGCGTTGAATACCATGTACTGGGATGCACATATATTGTGATGCGTATCGTATCAGGACATGTATCATATTGCGAGGTTGATGGCAACACCCACCTCTACTGTACAGTATATTTAACATCTGAACTGTCCCATTAACAGTCGCCTCTGTGACCCATTACTCACTGTGCAGTGTGGACAAACAAAGCCACTCATGTTTTCAATAATGCCCAGGATCCGTACGCCTGTCTTCTTACAGAAGGTAATCTCTCTCCGTACGTCCCCTGTTGATACTGCCTGTAGTGAACACAAGAACAAGCGTGGAGCGTCAGAGTAAACATCATCACTGTCAGTATGTGTTTACACTCAGTCTGGTCCGGGGGTGTCAAACATCAGGGTTCTCCCCTTATCACTGAGGGAAAAAAATATATATATATATATCTACAGGAATACATATATTCCGAATATATATATATATTTTTTTTTTTTCACTTTTTATCATAGTGATGTACATGAATTATAAGAGCTGCAGCATCTTAAACATACCACAATGAACATGTGACATGTAAACAGAACCACAGTGAACATGTGACACATAAACAGTACCACAGTGGACATGTGACACATAAACAGTACCACAGTGAACATGTGACACATAAACAGTACCACAG
>JAPSES010000109.1:11760490-11795053 GCA_029822895.1 Maxillicosta whitleyi
AGATAGATAGATAGATAGATAGATAGATAGATAGATAGATAGATAGATAGATAGATAGATAGATAGATAGATATGTCTCTTGGAATCAAAACCATATTGACATGTAACAGCAGCGGCATATAATCGAAGTACAATTTATACATTAAGAAAAAATGTTAAATAAACAGTAAAGTGCACAGGTATGTTCTGACTCAGTTTGGTATTATGTGAATTTGTTGTACAGAGAAAATGGCAGAAAAAGACCTCCTGTATCTGTCTGTACGACAGCTGTAGCATTTACATTTACATTTAGTTGTTTAATGTAAAGGTGACAAATCAGAATAATACAGACAGTTAGTTTTACAAAAGAGTTATCATAAAAGTATAAGTCTTTTATATTATTTACTTGTACTTTTTATTTGTTTTTGGCTGTAAAAGTCTGTACAATGTAACTATCCATGCCCTCGTAGGATCAACTGTCTGGCACCCACACTGCAGAAACAGCAGCCGAACTGAAGACAATTACCAGGTAAAATCTTTCACAAATTAGTCCTATTCCACCTTCAGTTCTAAATGTTGAATATTTCTAAATACATATTAGAAGCGGCTTTCTTTTCTCCAGTGCAGTGAGTGCGATCTATGAGTCAGATGCATAATGTCATCACTGCTCATTCTCTTCCTTTCCAGGTCAGCAGATCAAAAACGCCCTGTCTTGATTACTTTTTCCCCCCACATGAGCTAAAGGTTATTATTGTGCAAGCCTGTTGTTTGCACCGGTGGCTTTTAGAGTGAGCAAGCTGTAATCTCAGGCTTCAAGATTAACTGCACTTGCCTGTTTCACATGCAAGATGAGCACTGTGCATTAGACTGGACAGCATCTTGTGAGACGCTTAAAGGAAAAAGAAAGGAAACAACAATCACTTTGTGACCTTGAATTGTGCACTCCATCATAAGGATACTAAGCTTACATCTATGCATGGCTAAAAGAAGAAACTAAATTACACTCTTGCCTTTTAAAAAGTGATTTAGAACTTGAAATGTCTACTTTGGCAGTGTTGCATGCTTGGCTGTGTTAATTCCTTGTCTTAATTTAGAATCTGCACAATATAATACACACCGCACTGGGTAGAGTACAGTTACACAATAGAAGGAATGTGCTATTTTTAGTCTAAATAAACTAATTAAAAAGCAGACTAATGCGCATAAGCTGCATTATGATTTATAGATTACTTCATAGCAGATGGTAGAGCAGAGTTGTAGTGCACATTCTTCAGTGTAAAGATATTTATATATATCTGTGGTTAAAAAAAATATGAAAACAAAGTGAAATTTAACACTGATTTGCTTGTAAAAGTTTTAAAATATTAATAAAATATATATTAACCTTTAGTCAATTATGGCTCCTTTGTACTGTATATCTTACAAAGTTCTGGTTAAAAATGCTATGTTTAATTAAGTCATTAAAATTACATTTTAATAATTTTTCAGGACATATAAACCTATTAAATGAACGTCTCAGTATGTTGCCAGAATCCATTTATTGTCATTTTATTCAATAACATCTGTCACTGTCAATGAAATGTACATAATTATTGGACAGTAAATAGATCATAAATAAATGAATGCGATGGACAATTATAAAAACAAAGTTACTTTACTTATTCAAAATTATTTAAAATGTATTGCATTCAATAGAAACTCAAAATGATTAAAAACTACTTTCTTTACTCGTTCATTTAATTCTAATTTACTCAATATTCCACTGTTGAGTTTTTTTTCTACTGAATTTGCTTAAAATGTAACTCATAGATGTTTAATTCAGCTTAATATTTATTACATGTAAATAATGGATTTCTTCATTGACCTCAGTGTCACTTCTTATAATAGTTATCCTAAGGCAGGGGTGTCAAACATGCGGCCCGGGGGCCAAAACCAGCCCGCCAAAGGGTCCAATCCGGCCCGTGGGATTAATTAGTCAGAAGACGATATTAACAATCAAAGATATTAAAAATAAATTTAGGTCAATTCAATCTAAAGTGGGTCAGACCATATAAACTATAAATGATGAAAACCCCAATTTTTTTCCTCTTTTTTTTTTTGTGTAAAAAAACATTTATTACACAAAAATGCTTACATGTACAGATTAGCCTTTTACAAAAAAAAATGTAAACCTGAACAACCAGAAATGTCTCAACAGAATTAAATGTATACTAATATTCTACCTGTTATCAAATATTTTGTGTATTTGTAGATCCACTGTGATCTGTACGTTATAATGAACATGTGAAAATAAAGAATTAAAGCCAAATAATGACATAAATTGTAAAAATTTTACTTTTTTCTTAATACATTTCTTTTTGTTCATGTTTTTCTCATATTTTTAAAGACCAGTTTGATACCATTTTACTGTTTTCACACTAAAACATGGAAATTTTACATGTTATTATGGAACTAATATCATTTATTTATTATTATTAGCTATTATTTTAATGATCGGGCCCACTTCCAGTCGTATTGGGCTGGATGTGGCCCCTGAACCAACATGAGTTTGACACCTCTGGTCTAAGGAGAAAACAAGGGAAGATTTTTACTCTATAAAAATAGATCATTGTTGGTAAATCTAGATCATTCCAGCATGTTTCGTTCTCCCTCAGCCCACACGCTCATCATCTGAAAGCTCGTCGTCCAGACCAGGCTCCTGTACTCCAGGGAGTCCAGGACGATCTCTCTGTGTAAGTCCCACTGTCACCATCTGTCAACGTCTTCCATGGTGCACAATTCACCATGGGTTGAGTTACATTTTATTTATCCTTTATTTACACAGGGGAGTCACGTCGACAAAATATCTGTCTTGCAAGATATTTCTTGTTGACATGAAAGAAAACATGTTAGGATATAGCCCATTTCATCAAATTCCATATTTTCCGAACATGTTTTAGATTTCACCTTGACTGATCGGAACTGTTTTATCTTGCTTGTAAGAAAATCTGATTTCAATTGTGGTTGGATGAAGAACATCTTATAAACTGTGTCTTTTGTTTGGTTCTAAAAACCAAAGCAACCACATATTGAATAAGAGTTTAGAGGCTTTGCTCAATGTGAATGCAAACGCACTTCAGATTGAATGTGACTATAAATCAACCCTTTTTCTCCTCCACCTATTGATGACCCCGCTGGTGTGTATATATATATATATATGGTGTGGAATTAACTTTTGCCCCATTAAAACACCAAATGTGAGTCAAAACTACTTAGCGTTTTTCCTGCAGAGAGGGTTAATGTGTCAATAGTTAGTGGGTGAACAGTTTCTTCTTCATGCGCCATACTGAGGCCACTGTGGTGTTATGGGATTAAAGTTTGATTCCTCCCTGACCTTATGCAATGACCAACACCTGACCTCTTATCTGACTTACCCAAACTGTCTCTCCAACCTCTGTCTCCTTATCCTCACCCCCATCCTCCTCTTTCCTCTCCTCCCTCTCCTATCCTGGTCCCAGGCGAAAGTAGATAATGAGATCATTGATTACCGAGACTTAGCAGCAATTCCCAGAGTCAAGGCTATATATGATATAGAGCATCCTGATATGATTTCCTATAAGTCTGTGAACGACAACTCCTCTGCTTTGGACAACAAAGGCCACAGACAAGACAGGCAAAGCCCTGCAGAGGTAACTTCACTCACAGCTCCTCAGCTGTATCCAGTCACATGTATGTGTGCCGTTGTTTTGGTGGGTTTCTTGGTTTGGCTTAAAAGTCAAACCAAGTGCAGTCTTGTTTTGTTGCTCTGGCGTTTAACTTCATTTGATTCCATATTGTGGGAAACGGACAAATGAACCTTTGAGTGTGATTTGAAGCACGAATGTTTGCAGCTTAAGTTGGTACCAAACAAAATACTTTGCATATCTCTGCATATCTATTGTATATGTATCACATCTTTTGTAACATACTGCAAGTTTAAGAGTGTCTGCATGTGTATATATTTAACATAAGTATGTATGATCTGTGCTGCTTTACCTGTAACAACCATAGAAGAATTAGCAAATAAATAATATTACATATATATGTGTGTGTATATATTATATATATAATGTAATATACCAATCTAACCCTTTCGTTTGCTTCATTTTATACGTTGTCTTCATGCTTGGTGATATTTCACGATTTAAGAATAGTATATTTTTCATGGACTTAAATATTTCACTATGTTAATACATGGATTTTGTGTCTTTTTTGGGTTTTAGTCTCCAGGGAACATATCTGAAGGCACAGAGGTATTTTTTTTTTCTTTATAACTTCCCTGAAAGTAGTAAAGTAGCTACTTTATCAATCGTTACCAGTTTATTTTTTCTTCCCTCCTTAAAGGAAAGTTATGATGTGAGGAAGCACATACCGAAATCCTCAAGCCATGGGACTTTTGGAGCTTATGCTGCATATAATCGCCACAGCTACACTCCAACCACGCCTAGATCACCGCAGCACTTCCACCGACCAGGTGAGAAAGGTGTTGTGACATAAACTAAATCCTGTGTTCTCCACTCCTGTAGTTAATACTGATTCTGTCTGCTTTTGTGCCACCTCTCCCTTCATGTCTTCACCCACCTTCTCCTCTTCCTCTTCACTTGTGGCCACTTTCTTTTCTCTGAATAACAAACAGGGTTGATGCTTTCTCCCTCTTTACTGTCTGGCAACAATGACACCTGCCCCACTCCCCCTTTATGTCACCACTTTCTCCCTCACAAAGGTAAGACCCCTGCCCTTCTTCTTCTTCCTTTTCCTTTCACCTCTGCCTTACTGTTTATGTTTCACATCCCATTCAGCACTTATAGTAAATGACAAACACACCTTTTGGCTTTAAACAACACAGCAATACAGTACAGTGTGCTTAATGGTGGTGAAAATAGCTGACAAAAATGAAGAAGTAATTTCAGAAGGATGTCTCCTGGGAACACTGCGCCACCTGGTGGTCAGAAAAAAAGTTTGCATTTTTGCAATGTTTGTGATTTGGATAAAAGCAGCAGTTCATATTTCTAACTCTCCTGTGCCTCCCTCCCCTTTCTACATTAAATTTAAAGTGATTACATAAAAGAAAATCCCATGCACACCTACATTATCTGCAGCTTTATAGCACAAATGAAAATTGTCTGAAGCAAGAGAGAAAAAAAAAGTGTTGGTTCAGATATGATAGCCTCATAGCCTCATAATTACCCTTTATCATATTTCTGTCTAAATTTATTTTCCTAAAAGTCAATCATTGGCTATAAGACCTGAAAAAATATGATTTAAGCCAGGAGTGTTGAGCCAAATTTAATCTGCAGTGGGCCGGACTAGTAAAATAGTGACATAAAAATATATAAATAATGTAAAATCCAAACTTTCTTCTATGTTTTAGAGCGATAAAAGTTCAGTTGTATTGTGGAAATGTTTACATCTACAAACTATCCGTTAAAACAATGTGAATAACATAAACAAACAAAAATTTCTTGAGATGAATAAGTTAAAATTTAATAATATCATGCTTCAGTTTATCATTTACACATGTTCATTACAACTTACAGATCACAGTGGATCTACAAATACACAAGACATTTAATAACAGACAGAATATTAATAAAATTGCACTCATTTCTCTTAAGACATTTCAGGTTTTTTTGTAAAATGATAGTTTGTTTTAGTGAAATTACATGAACATGTTTATATTTACAGAGAAAATTTGGAGTTGTCATTATTTATAGGTTATTATGATAATATTTCACTGGTCTGATCCACTCAAGATTGAATTGGTCTGAATGTGAAACATGAATTAAAATAAAAAGATTGTTAGTATCTTTCAACAATTCATCCCACGGGTCAGATTCGACCCTTAGGCGGGCCAGATTTGGCCCCCAGCCGCATGTTTGACACCCCTGGTTTAAGCAGTCACACTACGAGGCTGAATATATGCCAAACCAATCATGCATTATCTTTGCAGTTGTGGGAATAAAGTTATGAAATGACAAAAACATTGCCACTTATTGAATGCCGCTGTATACTTTAGTACTCATAATATTGCAGTACTGTAGGTTTAGTGTTTATGACTTTAATATTAATGCTCAACCTGTGTTATTTTCTTTCTGCAGCGGATCAAGGCTTCAACATGTACACAAGACCTCCCATTTATAAACAGCACGGTACGGAACCAAGTTTTTCCATTTGTAGTAACTGGAATGAGCTGAAAATGTGTTTGAAGCATATTTGTACATTTCATACTTTACTTTAACTGTACATGCTATAACTTGATCTATAAAGCAAGTGCAAGCTGCAAGTACTATATGCAATGTTTATGTCTTCTATTGTAAGTTACTTTGGATAAAAGCATCTGCTAAATGTAATGTAATGTAATATATTTAAAAAAAAAAAACAAAACAGTATTTAGAAGTGTTATCAGCAAAAGCCCAAAAGAGGTATTCTTAGTAACTCTGATTTAATTTGGCCACATAGATACGTCAGTGTAATTCATCATGAGCTAATCTTTCTGCTGTTCTCTTTCATGTAGATCTAAATTCCTCTGTATCCCAGACATCCTCTTTGCCTGGATATGCTCGTAACGACCTCAATCCGGTAAGAGTAACATTCCTGATGCCTAATTCTCATTTTAGTTTTATTATATAAGGCTACTGACATTAATCAGTAGGCTTAATTCAGAGAAAATACCCAACATTTAACAGCCTACTACCAAGAGTTCAGGTTCTATTATGATACAAATCTACAGCCATGTGATTTTTATTGGCTGGTTTTGTATTGATAACTGTAGAAACACAGGAAGTAATCTATATATCGGTTTGTCCAATGCTTTAAATGACCAGAAGGGAAGCTCTAAGGACTAATCATCAGCTGCACACATGTTAAAGTGTTTATAACTGAAGGAGTGATATGGGAAAAAGTGAATTAAACTGTTTTTCTTAATGTATTTTCTATCTCACAGTACAATGGTGAACAAAGCAGAGGTGAGAATACAGACACATCTACTTCTGGATGATTTTATCAACAACTACATAGGCTAAAAACACCCATTTGTGATCTTTGTGTGTGTCTTTGTTCTTTGTCTTTCAGATTTTAAGGTACGTGATAGGACTCAGACAGAGTTTTGTAGGATCCTCAGTCTTCTGCTGTGCTCTTTTTCCTGTTTGATTTGGCGTCTCCATCAGCATGTTTGGAATTCTCAGTCTAAATGAATGAATGCATTGCATAATTGAAGAAAAAAAATGACATCTTTACTCATAATGTTTTAGCTTTTCGCATAAAACTCATCTTATCCGTTTACATTTTCCCATTGCATGTGTTTGTTTTCTGTAGCTCATCCACGGCGGACACCCACTAACACAAATGGACAGGGGGGTGTCTATGCCTAATTTGTTGGAACCAAAAGCAAGTATTATTTATGTTCACAACTTGTTGTTTTCTGCCAAAATGAGTCTTAGAGAGGATTCACTTTTTTTTAGTTGTTGGAAACTGTACAAGGACGTCAGTGCATGTGTTTGTGTGTTTGTTTTGCTGTTGCTGAGGCTGAAAAACTGAAACTTCTCATAATACAATGGTTTCATAATAGAATTTTACATTCTAACTGCATGACTTTACAACATCATCAATCCTAATAACTCATAGTGAAAATATAAAATTGATTTTTTTTTTTTTTTAAGATATTCATTTATATTTGTCTTTTAAAGGTTTATCCATATGAAATGCTCACGGTTGCCAACAGAGGCCGAGTGAAACTTCCCAAAGATGTGGACAGAACACGACTCGAGGTACAAAAACATTAGCATCATTGCATTTATTTTATCTCTAAATGGAGGCCAGAGACAAATGTAGAGAAATGAATTGTTTTGTGTGTTTATTCCTCTCAGTAATGGTTTTCTCTATTGTAAAGTTGTTCTCTCTTTTCTAATCTTCATTTCAGCGCCATCTGTCACCAGATTCATTCTTTGAGCTCTTTGATATGGATATTCAAGAATTTGACAGCCTTCCACTTTGGAAACGCAATGATATGAAAAAAAAAGCTAATCTCTTCTAAAGGCTGCCTTGTGGGTGTATAAATTTCTTGTCAATATGTCGTACATGCCTGATTTTCTCAAGTTATAATTAACATTGTTTTGTTCATTTGGCAAAAAAAAAAAAAAAAAAAAAAGTTTCTTGCCTAAAAACACAACAAGCCAGTAATGTTTTTACAGGGATGCAAAGCTTCCTGGTTATTTTGTTTAAATTATTGTAATATATTCTGATCTTATGTATTATACTCATCGCATATAAATATCAAACTCAGTCTTGGATTACCCTGTTTCCCCCGAAAGTATGTTCATATTGGACGATTTGGCTGCACATAACTAGTGTCATGTCACAGTGAGAAGTAATGATGTAGTCTGAGAAAAAGATATGGACTAAAAGTGCACATATACTTATAGTGAATTTTTCCTGATTACAAACCTTTGCAGACATTGGTTAACAAATAATAAGGACTGCACAATACTGAGCGTATAATGTTTGTGTTACAAGATATTAAAAATTAAATAACTGAAACATATATTTTATACCTATATCATAGTTATAGCATTAAGATATTATATTTTTGTTACTTAGACAATATTTGCTTTGTCTTTCTCAAGGTTGCATAAACAACATATTTAACCATAAAACTGAACAGAGAGTTATAGGCATTGTATTAATCATCACTGAAATGTGCTTTATTGACTTCTTTTTTTGGATGTTTAAAATGATCAGTGTTATATTGTGTGCGTCTATACTGTTTGTGCGATTGTCGTTAACATGACCCGATCACTGTCTACTTTACATTGACATTGCTACCCTGATCCACAAAAATAACCCTAAATAAAAGACTAAGCCTCATATAAATTGAATAAAGAAATGACTTTTCAATGACAGAATGAATACTTGTGTGATGAGTCATCTATTTCAAACACATGCTGTATTGTAATTTGATGACAGGATAAAACTGAGCATAAAATTAGAAAAAGGGGGAAAAATGTAGCCTGTCTCTTTAATGTGGATTTTTAAGAACTTGGACAACAGTAGACATTCTTGATCTTCTTTTCTGTATTCTAAGGACACATATTCATGGTTCATTCTGTGTACAGTATACATTTCTTTTGCATGTCATAGTCACAGTCTGCAATGATTAGACTGTCAGGAATGTCATCTTAACTATAAAGTGCTTAAAGTTCTCCTCTGCCTTTCCTCTCCTCCTGTCAAAATCAGGGGACACTTATAGGCTCGGCTTAAAATAAACTGCCAACGGGAAGTGTCCGTCAGTGTTTCCACACTCGTCTGCCTTTTGCATGGTTGAAGAACTGCAGAATTCACAAACTCAACTCCACCTGCTTTCTACCATTCATCTGCTTTGGCTGTCACATATTTGCTCAAGATGGTTTGTTTCCATCTCATAACGTGACCTAGTCCTGGACCCAGCCACTGGAAATTTAAGACCAACAGATGGTGCTCTGTAGCCTGAAATCATAACACTTCACTAGGATCACATTCCTTGTTTAAAAGTAACACCTGCCTTTTCTTAAACCTTTGGGTATTATATTTGAGCTATGTTTTTTCTTCATTTGCACCTTTCTAAATCATTTTGCAGTAACAGTCTTCATCATAAAGGCTCCTTACTACTCCATACTAGACAGTAACAGCTCCAATAACAACATAGGCAGGCTGATGGTGTGGCTGTTAAAGATACATATGCTATGATTTATTGTAGGCGTAACACGTTTAAGTAGGTTAAAACTGCTATTTCCAGTACTCCCTCAAGATATCTGAGGACAGAAACAAAGCATTTAATACAAAGTAAAAACAGCAGACATCTTACAAGTTCCAAAACAATCATCCCACATTTGACAAGAGTGTTTATTACATTTGAAATAGCCTATGACACATTAAGATTCAACAGAAATCCTTTTAGACATTTAGAAAAATATCCATTAGACAGTCTTATATAAATAACCAAATGTTTTCCTTTTTCTTTTGTTTTTCTAAGTTGAAATGAACAGACGATTATTAAGACATCTACACCAGATCTTAACAACAAATACCTATAACATACAAGACAGTTTGGATTAAAAAAAAGTAATTATGTTGAGAAATTTTTAAAAATCAAAGGTTTAATGGTTTTCATCGTGAACTGTTATTTGACATTTTGCCTATTTGTCTAAAATGATTAATATGATCATTAATACTCCAGTTTTACACTAACTTTGTGTTATCATGGGCTCTTTAAAGGCCACCTAGCATGAGCTTACGGTGTTGTAGGTGGTGTAGGTTATGAAGCTTCCTATTGGACAAACAGAAAGAGGACCTCGTCTGTGGGCGGGGCATCAATTCTGATTGGTCTACCGTGCCGTCCGTTACCCCTCCACTCTCCCCCCGACCGCCTCCCCATCCTTCCACAGCTTGGATGTCCGGCCCCAGCCAGGATTTTCACGAAAACATCAGCCGCAGACTGCGTATCAGTGCCAACTGGAAGGCTGCTACGACGAAGCGGGACTCAGCGGTATGGCTCCGACGGAATGACAGCCGAGTCGATGGCGTTTCGAAAGTTGGATATCGGTGCTTGGCCTTGAACAGCGACGTTAGAAGCGTAAAACTGATTTAACGGCAATGAATGCGGTATCACTTGTTAGATAGAAGACAACGAGTGAGGGGCCAAAGTGGACTCCCTCCCTCGGTATCGCCGTTCCGCCCGATGGAGGATGACGGGACCTTTGCAGTGAGCTCCAGGCCTGGAATGTCACCTGTGAAACGTCGACACCCCTCTGGAGAAGGCAATTAAAGAAAAGGAAACCACAGTCTCCGCACTCGACGACTTATTGAACTTTTTTTAAGCCAGTTTACAATAACAAAAGTTAGCAAACAACGTTAGCTGCGGGAGGCAACCCCTCGCGCACCATGAGTATCATAGATATAACTTAACGAGGGGCTCCTCACCGCCTCAGGTAACACCGGACAGGTGAACGCAGACACACACAGCTCACTGCGCTTTTCCTTCACTCTAGTAAGTTGTGCTGTTATCTTTCGCCCTGTTGGCTCCTACCAATTTGACTGCGCAATTTTTTCTTTGAATCGTGTTATTTTCCGAAAGTGACGCTTTTTCCCCATCAACCATGTCTTTCAAAGACAATCCTTGTCGGAAATTTCAAGCCAACATTTTCAACAAAAGTAAATGTCAGAACTGCTTTAAGCCCAGAGAATCACATTTGCTGAACGATGAGGACTTAAATCAGGTAAATACAATCCTGTTGTTTTATATGCCACTGCCAATATTATGTCATATTTTACAACGTTGTGATATGGTGTGTGTACTAACTTAAATTGTAAACGTTGTGTATGAAAGTTAGATATGCACATTTCAGAGGATGTTTGCTCAGTGGACCATGATGAAAAGGTTGGGTTAATTGGACACAGTTTCCAGCCCAAGGGCTTGACCTTATTCCATGCAGATAGATAGGCCCACGCCCAGCCTCCAAGCACCCAGCACAGTAGTCTGTTATCAGCTGTTCTTGTTGAATCTTATGGATTTGTGCTATTTTTGTAATAAATACATAGATAAAAGCTGAAAGGTCCCAACAGGGGCTACAGCCTCATATCACTTTCTGGCATTTCATTTTAGTCAGTTTTCTTGGCCAGGCTGTTGTTTTCCATATTTCCAAATGTCCTGTGGTCAGGAGACTGTCTGTGCAGTGTTTCAGTTACATATTTACAGCAAATGGAAATACTCCTTAAATACTCCCAGCTGACTGTATTGTTGATACTGGCAGGTTGTGAATGATTGTATCAGGTCACAATGAACTCACATGGTAGGTAGATATAGTGACTTGTTGCTGTTCAGTGCTACAACTTCCGAGGCACCTATCCAGGTTAGGAAGTAGAAATGTTAGTGACTGGCATCTCCAGTTTACAATATCATAACTGGATGAGGACATTGTTTCAGTATTCCTTTTTGTTCCTCCATGTTCTCTCATGACCTGTGACATTGGGCTAGAAATTCTCTTGAGGGCTTTTCTATTCAGCTCTCTTCCTCCGAAGTATATTCTTTAATAACAGCACTCAGTGAAAGTTTATCATTTGCAGTCATACATAGTAGATCCAAAACTGGTCATCATCGTTAAGTGTCCTCCTTAAATGAGAAGATCTCTGAAGGTCTGCAAATCTCATTCCATGCATATTTCCTGCCAGACCTTTTGCTTCACCCTCACAAACTCACCTCCTGAAGTTTGAGTTATCAAGTAAAAAGCTGTTGTTTATGATGGGAGGGAACAGGAGGTAGGTCTGATTGTGAAATAAAGGCACGGGAATACTCAAGTGACTCAGTTAAACCACCAAACCATTGGAGGGTAAAAAATGACCTAGATTTGTCTCATCTCTTTTTCTCTCTAGAGGCTTTGCCATTCACACTAATGTCAGGTCATGTGAGGAGAGATGTGAAGTTTTCCTCAGCTGTGTTCAATCTTAATGTTTGACTCGAAACTGATTTTCCACAGGCAATGGATGGAGACGGTGTCACAGTATCAGTCCTCCTGAACCATAATTGCTCCTTTCCTGCAGTCTTTGCAATGCACTCTGTACCTTCAGTAGTTAGGCTATTAGTTTGTCTCCTCACACGTGTAACTGTTCAGTTTCATGGTTGAAAGGAGAATTCATCATAGAAAACTTCCTGTTATGTCATTTACATGAAAAAATCTCCCAGCTGAGAAATGTCTTGCACCTTCTGTAATCAAAAGTAAAAGAGGATTTTATGGCAGATTATACATGACTTTGCATAGAGTCAAGTTATGACTGTAATCAAAACCACTGATGGAAGGACACGAAAGAACAGGGGCAGCTTTAAATGCCAGAGCTTTTCCACTTGATTTGTGAGCTACTGTTTCATAGACTTAGGACTGCAATCAAATTACATAAGGTAGTTAATTGTTTAAGCTGTTTACTTGTAGGTAATTGTTGAGCCTGCGTATTATTTAGGGAAATATGTGCTTCTGTACTTATAACAAGAAGTATGCAGGACTTTTGTTTTTGGCTTGACAAATGATTGCTGACTGTGAATGTGGCTACATTTCAAGTACGTACCAGAAGTATTTAAGAAACACTGCCAGGCCAACTTGCTCTTCTCAGTACAAGTTTGAATTGCAAATCTGTAGCCACAGAAGCTCCAAGGCCCTGTGCTACTTCTTTTTTTCTACTTTCTCATCCACTGTTTTTCTTGCTGGCTTCTGCCTCTTGCTGCCCCCTCCACCCAGCAGTCCACCCACTTTGAGGATCAGAGGGAAAATCATGTGTGTTAGCCTTTCCTTTTTTTCCATGGCAGCATGGTTTTCTGGAATAAGGCCAGTTGGAGATTGTAGCCTGCAGTCAAGTCATGGCAGCCAGTGAATTTAACTAATCGACACCTTCCTGGTGTCCATTTTTTGTATGATATTAAGGACTAGCCTACAGTCATTACTGTATGTGAAGTTATTTAGTAAGTGCATGGTTGGACTGTAACTCAATATGTTATTGTGTCTGTTACTGTTCAATTTCAGCATTGTAGTTGTGTTGTCTCCTCACCAGGCAAAGCCTATATATGGGGGATGGCTGCTACTGGCACCAGAGGGAACAAATTTTGACAATCCCTTGCATAGATCTCGGGTAAGTGGATTATTGTGTCTAACTTTGTTTGACCTTTTCTTTACCTCTTTTTGTTTTTAACGCATCTGGAGTGTTTTGGCTCCAGCTATTAAGTACAGTAAATGGATTTAGCTGAGACTAATCTTGGGATGCAGTAATTTAGTATAATTCCAGATAAGGCCAAGGCAGGTAAAGGTAGTTAAGTTTGGCTCTAGCTCTGACAGGTAAACTGGACTACTTTTTTTTCACTTAAATTTTGTTACCAATTTAAAGTGAAACAGGCAGGAGGGCTGCTAGTTGAGACCCTATAGCTACTTTTTATGGATTTATCAGCATTCAGTAGTAGGCTTGGCCCTCGGCCAGAAGAAGCCTCTTTACTGAGGTAATAATATGCCTAACATCGACTATTTAATGAATTCTACTCCCTAAGCATCGCATTATGGGACACTTGCTCTGTTGCTCCACTTGCCCTATCAGTTTCCTGATTGTATTGTGGCATTGCATCCCAAAGAAGAGTATGAGAACGTGGGGGAGGTGTAGGAAAAGTCCCAGTTCACACAACCGCACTGATGGTTTCCATATGGATTTGGGAAAAGCAACTCTGGATCCTGCAACTCCACTACTGTCAATAGTCTGCTGTCAGTTTGACATTATCACTTATGTGTCCTGTCTATTCTTACAAACACCTTTTCACTTTGGTTGTGTAATTGGTGGCCTCTACCTAGTGCTGAAGCATGCAGATGGGTGAGGTTTTCACTTCCCAACGAACAAATAATAAAGAAAAAAAGCTGACATGCTGGATGAGTCATGTTTTAGGACCTTTTTGGTTTGACAGGTTGTGCATTTTTGGTAGTCTTCTTTTCAGTAAATCTACATAACTGAATTCATAGCAGTATTTAGATGCTGTTAAAAAAGCCACATGTCATGTATTTTTATGGCATCTGGCGATATAATGACCTTTTAACATGGTCAGTGAAGCTTATCGGCACCCCCTTTTGAGACCTTCCTCTGCCTTTTAGGTTACAAAGCAACACTCAATATTTTATGGAGTGGTCCCTGTCGGAGTTAGAGCCAAGGAAATTTAACACTTGGACAAAACGATGTATTTAGGAAAGAGTGAGGCAACTGAGAGCCGATCCAGCCACTAAGAGATCAGCAGAGACTGTCACTGTGTCATTTTCACAAAAATCAATTAAATGACAAAACTACAAGGGCACTTTGAGAATGTTGTAATGAAAGCATAACCTCCTTGGGGGAGGTAGAGATAAAATGACAGGTTGTTGTGTTACATCTGACCTTGTACTTTCAACATGACAACTATAGCTTTTTCCGAGTCCATTAATAACGTTTCTCTCTTGTGTTGTAGTCATTGCATTTAGTTGGAATATTAAACAGGTTTCCGATCAGTGTTATGTCTCTTCCTGATTAGGAAAAGCAATCAGAAAATTTGATGAGTGATTGCTGTAGGGAAGTCTGAATATGAAATGTAGTCAATCCAGCTTTAAAGCCTTTAGATACAGTAGAAGTTGAAAATGTGCCAAGAAGTTGCTTACCACTGCATGGCAACTGTTTCCCAAAGGCCTGCTTTCCCTTATGTATCCACTGTTTGTTTGTGTGTACATGAGTGTTTTTACAGGGATTGGAATTGGAGTAATTCTCTGATTTGTTTAAAGGTGGAGTAAAAAAAAAGAAACAAACTGACTTTAGAAACTTAATATTTGTCATTTGTCATATATCAGGATTTATTTAACATCAGTGGCTAAATTGAGTGCTAGGGAAATAGTTACTTAATATATCTCTGCTAGATACACCTCCCTCATGTGGCTTTACCCTTTATAAAATGATGATGCAATTTATTACTTTTCCTGATGCCAAATATCAACCATATGACCATATAAGTAACATTTCTTCTTTTGATCTGTGCAGAAATGGCAAAGGAGGTTTTTCATCCTGTACGAGCATGGCTTGCTCCGCTATGCTCTGGACGAAATGGTGAGTGAAACCTTGTTTACCCACTGACTGCCAGATTTTCTCTGCCCAAAGTTAAACATAGTATTTATTCCAAAAGCTGACATTGATTGATCAGTTACAGTAACTATAATTATGAGTATATGACAGAGTGGTTGGTTACCGCATGATCATATGCCGCTTTTCATCTGACCCACATACCATGATTGGTATTAACACTAGGACCTTCTCTTGTACTGTAATTTCTGAAGGTGTTAAATACTAAGCCACCAAACTCAGGAGTGTAAATCAAAATGAAATGACACCACAGTGCATTGAAGCTGAACGTCATGTGCCATGTTTGTGTGTTTGTCTAAAGCACACGTTGAGTAAAAGCCCAGTGTAACTTCCTGTTCTGAGAGAAAACTGGAAAAACCACCAAATGCCCGAATGAGTTATGTCTCTTTAAATGGCACTAATATCAATGCATTAAAAATTAGGTGTTACAAATGAAGTGGATCGATCACTTGTTTGGTTACTGTACGATGTCTCTTGTAAGTGCACTGCAGCATGTGGGTGCACTTAATATTGATCGACCAAACCAGTGATACTCGATAGCTTCTTTTTATATGTGGGTTATGTTTTGAAAGGGGCAGTTGAAACTGTGCTCCTCTTATTGATTTAGTCCATCCATACTGTATGAGAGATTCTCCAGAGGGAATGTTTATTTACACTGTATATAGCAGAAGCTAGGGTGCTTTTTCTTCTTTTCTGTGAAACCAGTTAGATGCTAAACTCATGTTAGATTTCTAAGTAAATCTAGTTGTAGGGACTTTTTGTCAACACCACAACATGAATTTATTTTATGTACCAAAAATAACAGTGAATCTGTATTGAAGTCTGGTATTTGTGAGCAGTGATAAATAAAATTGACACCATAAAGGTACATAATGTTATTACAGCGCGAGACAAAGGAAAGACACAAATGTACTTCTGCCATTCATTGATTGTTCTGTATGTCACTGTTCATCTTTTCATCTTGCTTCTGAATAGATGATCAAAAGGAGAGCAATAACGGTTTGTTGCTAGAGATATCAAGTGACACTAAATTTAGAACGGTTCTTGTCACAACAAGTACCTTTGAATAATTGCTTTGTGGGGAACAGTCAGCTTTGTAATTGTAGCTAATTGTGTATTTATTTAACATTTGTCTAGAATATCATCAATGAATATCCTCAGGAAGGGTTAGAAGGGATGTGAGTAGTATTTTATCTTGTGAATCTCAGCTTTGACATTATTTCAGCATGTAATTAATAAGCAGCTAGGTTACAAGTATATCCTGAACCATATTTTTTAGATTTGTGTACCATTGATTCATGCCTTCGATTGAAATAGTTCTATGTTTGAAGCAGAGGTATTTGTGCGCAGTTTGAAATGTTCAGGGAAATTGTGTCCTATATAATCAGCATTACATATAAAAGAGAGACTGCTTTTCAGATCAGTATGAATTTTGTATTGTGATGACATCAGGTCAGATCTGAAGATTGTCAGCATTTACCAGTGTAATGTTGCTCCGAACCACATCATAGCTCCCATCTGAGAGAACTGGTCGGGGCTGTAGATGAGGAGGTGCCCCTCTGTTTTCCTCTCTGACTAGTTTTATGGCTCTTGTGTCTTAGCCCTAACCAAACCCAGATGGGTTGCGGTTCTAACCTGCAGGATGTGGCACAGCTTTGGGGGAAAGGAATGGGTTACTGAAGGCCTGGGAGAAATCACAATTCTTAGCCATCGATTTGGGGTTGCCCACCTACAGTGAACACCCAACATGAAACATCACCGCCATCATTTTATGCAAAGGACATGGCAGCTTTGAAGATGTAGCTGCAGTGAGAGCAAGATAAAGAGAGACATGTCCTGTCACTGATTTGAAGGATTGCTTGGGTGAATAGCTGAAAATGCTGGTCTGCATTGAACATGTGCTGCCATGCAAGGCCAAGGCGTTAGTAGATATTTCTGCCTATGTCTCCAAAGACAGGACTTTTTTTGAGTTGAAGCATAGCTACTTCAATTAACGTTACCTTTGTATAATTTATGTAATTTAATATACAAACAAATCGTATATATACTACCTGTTTTCTGTTAGTTCATTTTGTGAAAAACAAGTTAGATTTTCCCAGAGTCACAAAGCACAGTTATTTCAGGCGAGCGTTGCCAAGGCAACATGTTTTGTCCCTTTGTCCAACCACAGTTGACCATGGCATGTGAAACATGGGACAGAGTTACTCTCTGTTTTGTAGAAAACTCGGCCCGTCTCTGTCCCAACTGTAGAGATACAGAACAGAACAAACTGGAACCAAAGCACTTATGCACGGGTTGAGGTTGTCTTTAGCTCAGTCATACTGTGCACTAGCCATTCTACAGTAGCTGAAGAGAAAAACATCAGACACAGCATCAAAACAATTGTATAGGACAGAATTATAGTTTGTGCTGAGCTGCACATGTTTTGTGTGAGCAGGAGAGTGATTGTGTGTGTGTGTGTGTGTGTGTGTGTATGAGAGAAAGTGTGAGTGAATGCACCTGGGACTGAGTCCGCTTGACTTCAGAGGCCATGTCAGGAACAGGTGTCGTAAGGTTTAAAAAAAAAAGTGAAAAACAGTTATACACCGACTTCAGGTTTATCAGTCTTTTGTTAACTTAGCGTGGTTGCACTAACAAAGCAGTATGATTAAGCTAGCTATTTGAGCTGTTGTGAGAACACACACACACATACAGTAATCCATCATCACCTAGTTGTGAGGTTATGCTTGTGGGAGTAAAGAGCTCTCCAGCTCCACAAAGCCAGGCTGGTGACATCAGTGCTAGTTAAAATGATCAACACCCATGCTCTAATAACTGCTTTGCTATGCTGTCCCAAATATCCTACTCAACACCTACCTTCCACTGACCATACTCTGACCTAATTGTAAACTTTTCTTACTAATGCAAGAAGGCAAACACACCCTCACCGTAAAGAGAGCTACTTTTTGACTCATTTTTATAAAAGGATATAGTGATAAGCATATCTGTCTGTCTGTCATCATTTTGTTATCTAAGCATAACAGGAAAACCATTCTATACTTTACATAAAACATGCTATTATTTATCAGTGACGCATTGAAGTGCTCTCTTTTAGTCTTTTGTCTGTCATCCATTTGTGTTTGTTAGTCATGACATTTGCCATCTTTTTTGTTGTCAGAGCAGGACTAAAGAACCAGTTGATATTTTTTCTGTAAACTATTCATAAAATAATTGAGGCACTATTCAACTCCTGCTGTTACTGGGCAAACTCGAATAAAGCTAACATCAGTACTAAGAACCACTTTCTGATTTTGTTGGGAGCTGTAGGACATGCCATCCTCTGAAGGCTCTCCGACTTATTGGAGGATAATATACTCACTTGAGCAGTTTTCCGTGCAAGAGGAAACATAGTTTGTATTTTTATGCTGATGAGATAATGCATTCGCAAGAGATTCAAGCACAATATAGCTACTAATAAAATGATGCAATGTGTTCATTTACACACAAAAGTCCAATTCACAGATGCTTAAGCTGCATTTGTCTTGTGTTGACTGCTTTTGGCTACCTAAATCACTGCCATATCCATGTTTTTCCAAAGAGAGCACAATGTTCTCATGACATTTCAACTGTTGAAATCATTCTCATTTCACTTTAACTCCTGTGTTTATTGGAATGCAACTAGTGGACCCCTGCCCTATAGCTCTTTCCAAAAGCTGAGTGAGTTTTGAGAAACTTCTTCCGTTTCCCACACATTTGTACATTCCTCTATCTTCAGGCAAACTATTCTGCTGCTTCTCACCCGAATTTCTGTCATGAGAATATACAACCTCAGCTTGTTTGCCCTCAGACTTTTAAGACCTTACAACAAGCCGAAACATGCAGAAATCCTCACTGCACTTCTTTTGTACCTTGTGAAACATGAAATTGTGGTCTATTTTTAACCAATTTTCTGGGGGTTTTGTCTTGTGGTGGGTTGAGAATGAGGAGAGTTTGTATGGGATGGATGAGTGGGCAGGGCCTCTTAACTGTGTTGTTGCCTTGAGGCATGCTGTGCACAGAGTAAATGGAGGCTGAGCACCCCACCCCTTCAAATTAGGTATACTTATAGGAAAGCTGCAGTCTTCCACACACAGCTAATCATGGGAAACAGAGTAGAGAAGGGAAGTAAAGACTGAAGTACACAGAACTTTACCACAATCCAGTGGATACAAAGGTGGTTTAGGAGAATTTGTGTTTGCAAAATGTTGGTCTTGGATGAAGCATGTCTTGGTTTTGCAGAGATATGGTGTGTGAGTCTTCTTTAACCCCTGCCCTTCCTTCCTCTGGGTTCAAATAGGAACTGATACACTGGAATGTAAACTTGGCTAGGCCCGGTCTACACTGACCAAACACTACGTAATGCTGCAAGTGACACAGCACACAACAAACAGTTGATTATTGCTTTCACATAAATCAGGGAAGACACAGTTTGGCAGACTGTGGAGTGATCACACATCCTGCTTAGGCAGAGGTTTTTTTTATCCACCCACTCTCACTGATGGCTAACCAAGAGCTCAGCTCTTTTCTGAATAACCCCACATGCATGTCCACTCTCCAACCGAGCACTGTGCTTTCTGACTAGACGTGAGTTTACCATTACCAGAACAGTATGATTAAGTTTAATGCAATGAATTATTTCACAGAAGAGATGCCAAAGAAGAGAGTTTTTGGGGTAGATGAATCTGACTCTCTGGCAGCCTTTTGGCCTGATTTTTCAGTGGCCTTTAGTTTCTGTCTTGGCTGTAGTCAACATATCATCCCGGATATTGTGAAGATAAAATCTTATCTTTTCCACTCCTTTTGAATAGCTATTTTTTCACTCAGATGTGGGATTGCAGCAGTATATACAAGATATACCATACTAGCATGAGAACTGATAGCTGTCGTACATACACATTGGTTCATCAAACTTATCAGAATAAAATGGAACCAGACAGAGAATATCACCTGCGAATGCATTTTATTCTGTATCATTCTTTTCTTAAACTTGTGCAACTAAGACAGACTGTTTGCTTTCCTTCAACAGATATCAAAACTCTATCTAACTCAGAACCAAAGCTGAAAGTCTAAAAGTTCAACGCTGCCAATAAAATTAGATCTGCACTGAGTGTGACAGCTGCTGTTCTACACAGCTTTGTTCTTGCTACTTTCATGTAACTTCTCAATAACTATTAATTACTTTCATGCACATGCATGAAACCCATTGTTATTTGGCCATATGTGTCTAATTTGACACTAAATTGATTAGAAACAAAATATAATTGCCATTTTGTTTTTGTTTTTAACTCAGAGATCAGATGTGAAAGGCAGACATATCGTCATTGTTTCTTAGCCATTGACCCATCCTGCAGTTCCTCATTCCCAGTTTATTATGTTTGGACTCCACAGCCAAAAAAAGCTTAATGAGTCTAAAAATAATGCTTTTCAATTTGCACTTATTGTATTCAAATTACACTCAGTGAAAGATTATTGTTTTTCCCAATGCACACAAACACACAAGAGACTGTGCTGTCCTGTTAGAGTAAAAAGTGTTGTGCTGTTTAAAGTTAAAAAGAATAAGACAAATTACTGGTTTAACTTGTCACAATTGTTGCAAGTTTTGAGCTTTCAGTTTCAGGCTCTAAGTGAGACAGTCCTTGGGTTGAACCCTAGTTTATTATGATATTAGTGTTCACTGCTGCATGAGACTGAGGACAGGATCATTTAACACTGGGCACTAGGTCTATCAGCACCTTGAGTAAAACAGTACTATATTGCTCAGAGTAAAGGGATAATGGTTTCTCATAAGGTATCACTTTTCTGTTGATGTGGGATTCCACTTGATGCTGAACTTGAATTTCTCCTAGTGAATATGATTGCCATGTGGGTTGAGCCAATACTTGATGGCTGTCCACTTCTGTGCCAGAAGTCCTTAAAAGGCTCCCTTTTTCATGGTGTCTTTTTACCACCATCCTCCTTTTTGTGTCTTCTCTCATTTTCTTGTTCTTTTTAACGATTTCCAACCATTCATTATCCAGAGAAAGGCTGGCTCCAGGAGACTTTGGCGAAACCAGTGTCCACTCACTTTGCATGGTCCTCACTTTTTCTTTTCCCATTACTCAGTCTGATTCGCATTCACATCATTTTACCTCCTCACTTTCGGCTATTCTGCCAATCGGTCGTATCTCTGTCTTTCATTCCACTTCTTTCTGGCCAATAAATCATTTGTGTTGCTGAGAGCAGCCAGCAGTATTGTGTAACCCCCCCAAACTCTCCCTTGTCTATAAAGCCAAACACTGCCTGACGGACTGCTTGCTCAGTTTGTTCTAAACCCTAGACCAGGACACTGACAAAAGGTTTCATTTAAAGCATCAGGGTGAAGGGTTAGGCAGCTCTGAGACAACCACTAATAAAACAGTGGGGTAGGTGGGTAGTTGTCTGCACGTCTGACATAGGCAGTGAAAGGACATTTGACAGACTTGTATAGTTAAAAAGTAAAAATGCATCTATGTTACTACTTTGTTAGACTATAGATAATGTGTTTATCATATAAATTAACAATAATTTTCATAACATTGTACCCAGACAATATTTTCTTAATAATTCAATCTGTTGTTTGGGCTATAAAATGTCTGAAAATGGTGAAATATATCTTCAATCCTCAGAAAATATTGTTTACTCTCAAAGAGGAGGAAAAGAGCCTGAGAACATTATTTTTTTCCCCTATAAAAACATTATTCAAACCAATTAAATGATTATTGAAATAGTTGCTTTTTGTGATTACCTGTAATTGACCACTAATGGATTAAACACTGCAGTTCTAATGTGGACTTGGATTTACAATGCTTTATTTAAGCACATATTACTACCATACAAGATTCCAGGTCTTAAATCCTAACCCTGTGCTTTTTCTAGTTTTGGCCTGATTGAAGACTTGAATTAGTTACATCACTGCAGTAAGACATCCCAGCTGGATGGAGTCCAGTTATAACCTGGGCCAAGACTCTGAGCCTGATAGGCTGCTGCTCTGTGAAGGTCCGGAGAAGGCACAGCTGTAGTTGCATGTCTTTCAGAAGTGCAACAGGTGCAGGTGTATTGGATGGCCTTTCACCTTTTACCTCAGCTTGGTGACTCGCCAATCCAACCACCTGTCAGGGTCATGGATCTGCAGCCAGGATATTATTAGAAAGAAAGTGCAGCCTTGAAGGTGGCTGTGGTGACATTTCATATGAATGCAATCACAAAAAAAGAAACCTCATACATCAACACATGCAGGTGAAAATGGAACCTAGTAGAAGTTTTACTGATATTTTCTGGGAATCGTTTTTGGAAAGGCTTTGTCTGTAAAATCCACATAACTTTTGTGTGTGTTGGGTTGTATCTGATTATTACTTATTGAAATAATCTGCTTGAGCTTCTTCTGGGTCTGGCCTAAAAGCCCTGTTTTCAGCAGCTGCACACTGGTGCACTTCCCTACACTACACTTAATCAGCTTGAAAGTTATGTCTGTCTTTTCTCACCTTTTTAAGAGAATAAAAAATACTCTTCCCTCCAAACATCTCACAGGAGTATTAACTACAGAAAGATAAAAAGATGAAACTGGGTTGATATGCAGGTTCTCGACAAAGGCAAAAAATATTACCTTGACCAAATTATGTACGTGTATTTGTGGAGGGTACAGTGACTTCAGTTAGCTATTGTTTATTAAGCTCTAGTTTATGGTAGCCTAATGTATTATAGATAGGCTTCATTTGATTGAATTATTTTGTTAAATGACAAAAAGTCTTCCTAAAAACAAGTCCATTTATGTTAATGAACAGTCCAACAATAGAAACAGATCAAATATTATGTTGATTTAATAAAATAGATTGTGTTCTCTTTATATCGATCTTGCAATCATTGCTTTCTTGAGAAGCAGGTTAGTTGCTAACCAGCAGACCTGGACCTGTGGGAAGCTGGTATTTAGCTCTGTGGAAAAAAAGCTAGCCCTAAAACTTAGTATTACGATAAAATCCCAAAGGAACATTTCTCTATCCCTTCCCCATTTTTCCTTCCCTCTTGCCCGATGGGCTAATTTGCCTTGACTTAGCACGGCTTTGGCAGATTTGCAGTCATTATCAAAGCGTTATTTGAAGCCTGGCTGCAGGTCTTATGTAATTTCTCCACATAGTGTAGACTGAGTTGCAGAAACTCAATTGTTGATAATTAGGCTGCTGGAGAGACTGATATTTATGGACATTTATGGACATTGTGCAAAGATTGTGAATATTTTAGATGGAAATGTTTTTTTCCAGGACTCTGATTTAACCATAGCCACAGCGTATAATGAGTACATATTCACCTTGGCCTACTTTTCAAAGTGCTGTGTCAGAGCACCTTGTGGGACGCTGCAGTAATTCAGACACTGCTGTTATGAGCCACCTTGTGATTGTGGAACAAATGTCTTTTTATATATTTTATTGCAAGTACCTTCTCCCTGATCCTGCAGCTGTAGGATTTACTGGTCTAGTAATGATGGACTGAGTGCCACTACTAAGGAGACAGCATTAACATACAGCAGGTTAATACTGGCATTGTAAATTAAAGCTTTGTCCTAGTCTTCAAGGGAGCGGGACAGAAAATAGTTAGGTGTCTGCAAACCACATACACTTATACTCTGTGTAGACAGTCTGACAAGCAAACATTACATGACACAACTCGATTGTAGCACCTGTTTCTGCAACTTACCCATCTACTTTGTCAGCAGACAAACGGAGTGATTTCTCACAGTCTGCCTTTTCTTTAGTGACCTCCTCCAAAGAGGTTATATTTTGCCCCACGTCTGTTTTATTTGTTTTTACCTACGTCAAGAAGGTTATGTGATGTCTGTCTGTCATCGAGCTTACGCAAAAACTTACAGCACCAATTTTCATGCAACTTACTGGAAGATGAGGGCATGAGTTGAGATAGCCTGGGAACTAGACACATGAAACATTTAGTCTGGCTGCTCGGTGATTTTCACTCAACATAGAACAGTCATAGGCTGAGCCAACGTATCACTTCCTATTGGGTTAGACTGATGTGCTTTAACACATTGACCATGAACTTTCACCTGCGATTCTTGAAGTTTTTAAACACTGACTCCTGTTAATGTAGGAATGCCTACCATTTGAAAACACATAAACACCAGCATGAACCACACTCTGTAACCCTGTCACAATATGAATGTCTTTTCCCTGTGGTTCTTGGTTCTTATGTCCTGAGTAGACCCTCACACTTATCTCCAAATGCTTGCTTCAGACCACACATACTCTGATTTGCTGTGGATCCTAATTAAGTTAATTCATGGTTAATTAGTGTGGGTTAGCTGGCTGTGGTAGACAGTCAAACCAGTCATGACAGTAATCTTTTCACTCATTTGAGGATTATTCTGGTGATACCAGCCTACAACAAAGGAGAAACCCATTATATTTTGAAGCAGATTCCTCAGAAAGCAGAGTAATATGAATTATCTTTCTATGATTTCTAATACTTGGAGATTGCTTGAATTTACTGATGTACAAGCTTCTAGCATTCTGTTTTGATAAAGCATTCGTTTCCATAAACATCGCATAAACCAAATGTCTATGGTATAATTGCAATACAGTATATAACGGAATATAAAGTAACGTCCAACTGAATTTATTAAAAATATCATAGAGATAAAGATGTGGTTCATATTTTCACATCAGTGATGGTGCAGTCCAAGGCAGTATTTGAAGCTAAACTTGCCTCAGAAAATACTCTTCATCCACCAACTCTCCCTCCTCTTCATCCTCCTCCTCTGCATCCGCAGCTTTGTCGACTGCTGGCCTTCTAACACAGCATTAAACCACCCACATCCTCTCACCATTCTCCATAAGGAGAGCAGTATTTCTACCACCCACAGTTCTCTGAAATACCTGGTACAAATATGTGTAAAATGTGTGGCATTTTGGTTCTTTTTATTCTTACTTTATTCTAGTATATATAGTGTTGATGTGGCTCTTTTGCATTTTGCTTCCACTGTAATACTGTTGCTGTGTAACCAGTTTTCCAGCTTATACGTTTACTGTACCATTAATTTGAGTGTCTTGCATGCATACCTTTGGAGTGAGGTGTATTTTAGTATGTCTGGAAGACTTTACTTGGCCTCACAACAGAGATGTCAGATATCCACCATATGGCTTAGTCTAATTTTTATAGTGCTATATGTCTGTCTGAATTACAGGCAGGGGTTAGGATTGGTATTATAGTTGAGGCAAAGGTAAATATCAAGGGTGATTGTGCTAGGGTAAAGTTGTCTCAACACTGGGGTGGAATTACAGGACCATGAAGACTCTAGGGCAGTGATGATTGTAATCTTGTCCATGACCAATCTATCGACTCTAGGTCTAAGCATGATTGCTATGTACATCTGCGTTTGTATCCCTGATCACTCACCATGGTCTAAGGAAGGAAAGGCTGAGACGGTGTTTGATATTCCTCTGTAGCAACAATAGAGGTGACTCCATCCGTCTGGCACCTGAGGACATTTCCCTGCAGCTGGTCATTGGCATGCTTCCTCATATCAAAAATGCATGTTTACCTCTGTTGTCTTAAGTTGCTAAGGAAAGATTTATTGCATAATTGCTGTTATCGGCAATGAGCAGATGATGTTGGACCCTGAAGAGACCTGATTCCGGGCCATGTTGGTGAGTCAGGACGAAGCTGTGCCAGTTCATCAGCTTTACTCTTGGCCTCCATGTCTTTAATGATCAAAGTCAAATGGGTTTGGATGCATAGTGAAGAATTGGAAACGGCTAGAGGATCCTGTTGTTACATGTCTAAGCAGAAGAGTAGCGTAACTTAACAAGAGACACTGTAACACATAAATTTGTCACCACATGAGTTTGACAGACAGACAGGCACCTAATATCAAATAACAGATGTTTATGATGCCGTGATGTTTTTATAAGCACATATCTTGGTCCGTGAGTAATATTACACACATCTTCATTCTCTTATGAAATCAGGTGAATGTAATAAAACGCATATTGGCCAAATCAAATATTTAAAAGGCATGTCATTCCCTCATTGTATTCTTAAGTGATTCATTTTATGTGCACTTCTGCTTTCCATGACTACAAATAAGTCTGTCAAACCCTGAATGTTGATGGCAGAGGAAGAGAATTTGCTTCACAACCAAAAATGAAAGTAGACCATCAGCCGACTGCCAAAAGAAGCAAATATTTCTGCTGCTGTGTCATAAGGGAGAGAGGGATGTTTTGCTAAGATGTGGAATGGCCAAGAATGAAGGAAGCCAAGGGCGCAGAGGCACACTTGCATGGGGGTTACTAATTACTATTTTCTAAACTGAGGTTTTGTGCCTAATGAGCACAGTTGTAATACTGCAAAACATCTGGACAGAGATCACAAGATACATAAATAGTGTATAATGAAGGAGAAGGTCAAAGCCTAAACTATGCACAGGGCATAATGATAGAATTTAAGTTGTATAAACTGCGTGTTAGCTGTAATGTTGTAAATGAGCATTATCGGTTACTTTTAATGGCCTCACTGAGTGGCTATACTTGGAGAAGTGTTCAAATAATAAGTATAAGAATAATTACTACATCAGAGTTAGGTTATTATTTACATCTTATTATCAAATAAAACATGGATTGACAGCATTCTAATTTGATGTTTTCTTGTGTACAATTGTTGCTGTTCTGATAGTCATCATAAATGTGTATGTCCATTAATTTTATTTTGTTCTATGCTTTGTTTGGCTTGGATTCTAGTTCTAGTTTCATTCAAGTAAGACATACATTAAGAATAAGACATAATAATAAGACAAACATTGTTAGGATGCTGCTCATGCAAGGATAGTGGATGTATTATTAGAGTCACTGTTGTCATCGCAAAGCTGATACCCTTTTTCATGTAAAAAGCTACTTCTTTTAAACTCTTTACATCAGTCTATACCAAAATAAGTTGGTACTGGTGGCAAATGCCCACCTGTCCTGTTCCACTCATTCTACTGGACAAGAGAAATCAAATCTCTCTTCTGATTTGTCCCTTGTCCCTCTAAACTCTGCTCAATGACTCCCATCGACACAGTAGTCACACTATTGTCTGTACAACTTCAGAGACAAGAATAAGTTTGTGCTGCCTTCATAATTTCCATGCACAGATCACAAAAGGACACTTGTTTGGGCCTCTTGTCTCTCGGTCATTTCCTTGTTGAGGGTTAAGGGGAGGAGTGGCTCTGCGGACTGTGGCAGCTGACAATCCCACATTGTGTGAACTGGCGCTGCCTCACAAAGGCCTCATTGTGGAGAGCGGTGGCCCAGAGAGAGGGGACTGGGTCTAGGCTAGGTGACAGAGAGGTGTGGGTTTGAGGGGCCTGGGTCTGGGGGCTAGATCCATGGTGGCTGGCCCAAAGTAGGACCCTGTATTGGTGCTTAGCTGACACAATGTTGGGGTTGGGAGGGTGCACGTATGTAAGAGGAGTCTCGTGCTGCTTGTCACCCAGCCACCACTTAAACATATACTGTACTTTTACACCACCTACTGAGTGCTCAAATCTCTCTGGGCGTCATGAATCAGCTTTATGAAAATAGGGTTTTATCAGAAATGTTAGACTCAGATTTATATTCTGCATTCATGAAAATCTGATACTGTGATTATAGAACGGGGGGCTTAATCTGCTTGTACAACTGTTCCCAGAATCAGAAATATTTTGCAGTTTATCCTCTTCTGACTCCAGCTCAAGGACAAGCTCACATGTGTGTTGTACTCTAGATTTGTTTACACAGACAGATGGCCGAGCAGGCCAAAGTTCTAGTCCACAAAATCATGTTTTTTTGTTTTTTTATGCTGCACTGCTGTTCCTCTTGACCACCAAGGCGAGACTTAATCTCTAGTCTGTCATCCTTACTTTTCTATGTCTTCAAACCTCCTTCCTTGTCTCCATGTCTGAGAGTGACAGGGCTCTCAGGTCAAGCTGACGCCAATCTCTCTGCCCAGTCTGAAGCAGGCCTAGGTCCTCGCCCAGCTGTCCGAAAGGTCTATTTGTCCGTCTGTCTGTCAACCCCGGCTGTTGCTCTGGCCTCTCACCTCACTGTGAAGAGCCCTTTGCTGATGGACCATTTTAAAGCGTAGGCATAAGAAGCTGAGCCAAAACATAAAGACCAACTGAGTCACTCCCTCTGTAGCTCTCTTGTTTTACAGGTAGATGTCAAACTACCTGTCATTTCATGCTGCTTAGATGTTCATGTCTGTGTTTGTGCTCTTTGTCTCTGCTTTTTAAGCCCTCTCCTGTAGGTTCCTTGTACCAATTTGCTTTGCTACTACTGTGTTTCACAATTTAGTCAGTGGTAAAAGCTGAGAATGAAGTGAGATTTAACAGTGACAGAGTCAGCATGGCCTCTTAACCGCCTTCAGGGAGGGATTACCACAAACTGTTAACTATTGACTTCTCTGTCCACATTAGAGGCCATCCATAGGCTGAAATTGCTCTGTTACTGACAGGCTATGTTTAAGTTGCACAAATTTGATACTTGTGTCAGATTTATTTGGTCACTAACGTGATACCTTTTAATTTTGTTACCAACTCTATCTCCTAATATATTCTGATTTGTTGAGGGCTATAATTTATCATCTGTGGCTAACTGGTACTTATAGCTTGAAGCCACTGTGGTATTTTGTTGTCTATAATTCTGCCTATGTGCGTAGTGAAGGTAGGACCTAAAAGCTGTTCAAACAGTTGCCTGTGCCCAGTGTGTTTAGTTATGCAGTCATTTAGTGAGTAAATAAATCCCTCAGTCAACATGATATTATCAAATTTTCTCCCCATGTTGAGAAGGTGATATAGAGGGCAGACGTGTAAAGGTCAGTTTTCTTAAATTCCTGTCTTTCTAATAATCTTCTTTAGTAACTGTTTTACTGCAGTGCCCGTCTGTTCCAAGTCAAGTTTGCCAGTATCTATTCACTGGAAATGAGCCATGACTTCGTACAAAGCCTTTGTGTGCTTACATAAACCTGCATGTGAAACCACAAGTTATTGTACACAATATAGTATTATTCTGAGAATCCTTTGGACATGTTATTCAAAGGTACTAAATGGCATCCATGTCAGTATGTGCATAGTTAGGTTTACACCTCACAGCTAAGCATCAGACAGATTAAACTCAAACCCGCTCAGTGAACTCATGAACTTGCACTGTTTATAAATGGAACAGACAGTCCTTTTCACAGGTCCTTTCAGGCTCTTCACTGTGGCATGATATTCTAAATGGCTGTGTAGAAATGAGGAGCTATATTCACATCGTTATAGAGGATTATAGTTCAATTAAGTAAGAGTGCTATTTAGTTTCATTTTCTCCTTTTCCATTAGTCTGCATCATAATCCTTTCCAGATGCCTCAGTTTTTCACACATTTATAATATAGTCCACCTCTGTTCAGCAACCATAAGTGCAACAATAATTCTGTGTTCGGTGACAGCTATAAGGTAGAGTTAAGTCATGGTAAGTTGTGAACAAGTTCTCTGTTTCCACTTTCAAATCCCTGTAAGAGTTATATATTCTCAAGGCAACACACATGATGTAATAATGTAATTACTGTCTCTTAAATGCAGGATTACATTTGACAAGAATCAAAAATATCACAGAAAGCTTTAACAAGAACAGTAGCCTTGCGCACAGACTGTTATATCAGTGCAGGGATTGCAAGGCTTGGCATGAAAACTGTTGGTGGGTGGGCTGAGTGAGAAGACAAACCGACCATGTGGAGTGCTAAGTGGGCACGTCTGTTCAGTTCTCTGCTTAACACTCCTTTCCTGACTCTCTGTGTTGTGTCCTCCAGCCCAGCACTCTGCCCCAGGGGACAATCAATATGAACCAGTGTTCTGACGTCATTGACGGAGAGTCCAGAACAGGTCAGAAGAACTCGCTGTGCATCCTGACCCCTGACAAAGAGCACTTCATCCGGGCTGAGTGTAAAGAAATCATCAATGGGTAAGACAGGTGTAAACTCAAAAAAAAAAAAAAAAAAGAAGGCATTATGTGTTAGTGCCGTTACGCAGGTGGGCAGTAGAGTTTGTCTTTTAGCTGATGAGAATGGATGACAGAGTGTTGGTACAGAGTGGAGGATTGTGCACAACTGCTATTGCTGCCAAATCTGCTCTGCCCCCTGCTGTCTCATTTGGGCAGTGCTCTTCAGAGAGTTGTAATCCACACTGCAGTGACAGTGCACATTCTTGAACCGTTCCCTTCTTTGCTGCTATACTGTCTCTTTCTGTATTCACCAACCCCCATCTGCCTGTACACAGACCACAATTTTTAAGCTTTAAGACGGATAATTAAATCTAGCCCCTTGTCTGTCTTCTATTGCTGCACATTCGATGCTGCACCCCCCCCTCCCTTGGCTATAGCATACATATTACAGCTATTCTTAGAGAACTGTGACTCACAACACCCACTCTCTGCTACAGTATGCTACCTGCTCTATCACTGTACACCGTCTATTATCTAGCTCCCGTGTGTTGGTTCTCTGCCACCATCTCAATATCATTATTTCCCTGGCATGGCTGTAGTTATCTGACGGGCCTGGTTGCCATGGTCTTTCATGACTTTTTAAAACATATGTTATGTTAAACTTGTTTGTTTTTCTTGGGTGTGTTAAGCTCCTCACAATTTTCTTTGTATTGCACACCCTTCTCATGAACCACTGTTTAAATATCTGCCTGAACAAACACTAATATAGCTTTTTCAATGTTGTTATAAGTTTTGTTTTATATTATATATGTATGCTTACTACAAAACCAGTATTGCGTGTATTCATTTATACCCATGTCATATATTTGCAGTGTCAGTTTATAGTGTGGCACAAAGGTCTTTTACTCTTTACAAAGTAGGTGGAGCAAAAAAAAAAAAAAAATTCAATAGTGTTTGACTTTCTGGACCACAGACACTGAGTTCTTATTCTTAAAGGTGCCAAAAGACGTCTGTTTCTATTGCTATCTATGTATTTTTATTCATCCAAATAAATTGTATGTGTTGAGCTTTAGAACACTTCACCTCATTAATTGTTCAGTACAGATACTCCTTTTTAATGTCATTAGTACTATAGCACTGTAGTCTCAATATTTTTGTCAAATTTAGTTGCCATTACTGCATCTAGTTGCATTTTGCCATAAGAAAGCTCGTAAGGTAGTCTGCATATTCCTACCAACAATCCTTTGCATGTGTGTATGAAACTGTTACAATCCAGTTCATAGTGGGTGTCACAGTTTAAGGCAGAATACTGTGATAAACAAGCATGTCAACCACGTCCCCTTGTATGCATACAGCATGTACAATATGTACTTTGTAATGTCTGAGACACACTGTCTGTCTCGTGTGCGTGTGTTTACTGAAGCAGCTTTCTGTTGTAGAGCTGGTAATGCCAGTCCAGACAGAGTGTTTCCCCTTGATAATGGCCTTCAGTATGATTTCATTTTGTTGTTAATTAAATTTATAGAAAAAGTGATGATGCAGTCATATGATATTTATGAAGCTCATGTTCTGTATTTTCTTCCTGCTGTGACTTTCAGATGTAGTTTGTATACAGGATTTCCATGGGGTCTAAAAAAAGTCTTAAAATTCTTGAATTTTCAAATCTGTACTTAAGGCCTTAAAAAAAAGTCTTTAAAATATATTAAATCTGACATGGTAGGTCTTAAGTTATGTTGCCATAAACTTGTTCACAGTACTGTGTTTAAATGTGTCTGGGAAATGTCCAAGCTGCAAAGAAATTAATGTTATGCAACTCGGTTCCACCTGTTCCAACCCGACGAGTTATATTGAAATTAGGAACCAATTATCGCTTACTTTGCAGCCCACAGTAAGAAATGATTACAGAACATTCAGACCAACACACGTACAGCCCTTAGTCATGCACATGTCATCCAAGAAAGCTGAATGGTTTTAAAAATTCTTCCAAGTACTGTTAAAAAGGTCTCAAAAAGTCTTAAATTTAACCTGAAAAACCTGTAGGAACCCTGTGTATAGTGTATGGTACATGTTGTGAGTTTACTTTATAAACACTACTATCAACTGAGCTTTACAGTATATTTTTGCCTTGAGACGACTGGGGTGTTCCAGGCCTCAGGGCAGCTGCAGCATAAAATAAATGTATAAATAAAAAGCTCAGCTAGTGTTTAGACTGGCATTAAATGGATCCAAAGTAATTGCAGGGGTTTGTATATCTGCATTTAGTATTGTAGGATCAACACTTTGACTCTTTGTAGATGGCAGGAGGCTCTGACAGTCTACCCCCGGACCAACAAGCAAAACCAGAAGAAGAAACGCAAGGTTGATCCTCCCACTCAGCAGGTAATACTTTTCTCTTGCCTTCTGGTTAAGCATCGATTGATCTAAGAGGAGTAAACAATTAAATCCATCCAAGGTCCTCAAGTGTGGTGACTTTTTACCTCTACCTTTTGTTCCCTATTATTGTTTGTGTGGACTCCTGAATGCTGCATGAAAATGTCAACCTGAAACCTGTTCAGTTCTGTACGGAAACTCTTATGAGATGAGATCTTAACCTTAGTGAGAACACGTATGGGCAGAATTTTGAGATGGGTTGAAGATTAAACGAGCAACTTGACATCATCTGGTTTTATAAATGTAGATTGTCATAATGACAGACAAGAGATTATATATTCACACATTTTTTTAAGCCCCATCGGGTACTTTATTAAGGCACTTTGACAGGTCATCTATGTAAAAATAATCCACGCATGGCACTTATGTCATCACTGTCACAAAGAATATAAACATATACATTATTTTAGATATTTAAAGACAGCATGTGCTATGGAAGTATTCAGGATGGAGGCTTTTCATTCCACTCATTCTATACCAGCTGTTTTCCCTCCTGACAGACATGATGTATTGTCTCTGCCAGCAACACACTCACCAGTTTATTCTCTCCATATTTGCATTCTTTAGTTAGATGATATCTATTCCACCTTACTCAGTTGCAGCAGTCATTGATATACAGTACCTATATTAATAGTAGCTATTATTTATTGCCACTTTTGTAAACTTCCCCAATGAGTAGATTAAATTTCAGTTTTGTTATGAATGCAGTATTATAGTGCAACAAACATGAGCAAATTATAGCACCTGTCTGTTAGAGTAACATTCAGTATAATAATTTTAATGCGACTACAATTCAAATGCGTCTCAAAATGCTGGTACATTCTGTTTCATTGTCACATCCAGCAGCTGCAGTTGACCTGCCAGGCCTTTGCCCTGAGTCCTGCCCTGATGGACAGTTACATTATAGGCCTGGACAAAGAAGTTTTTTAAGACGGTATAAAATGTATAGATGTATTAGAATTCATAAGCATATCCTCGTTACATTGTAGAGTGACTGTTTTTGAGCTGCATTTGGACCAAGATCTTGAACTTTTAGGAAGATTTTATGTTGTAGATCCAGATAAAAGGGACCAGGACCCTGACCCAAGCCAAAAGCTCACTGGTAAATGTAGAACCTGAAACGGTGTGACATTTATTGCGAGTGGCTCAGAACAGATAAGACAGTACTGTAAGCTCTTTTTCTTTTCACATCCTGAGTTTTTGCTGACTTACCACATAAGGCTGTGAGTTCATAGTTGCAGACATGGCTTTTGAATTCCCAACATCATTTAAAGTACTGTTCATTAGTTGACTAGTCTGTAAATGTGGTCTGAAAGACAATTTCCCCTTTGGAGTACAGTCAAGGATCTTTAAAGACTAAATCAAATATGAAAATACATCTATACAATCTATATATTAACTATACTTCTATGTAAGGGTTGTTTACAGCAACAAAAGTTAATGACCAGGAAAATGACTGACCCATATTTTATTGGGGGGGGGGGGGGGGGGGGGGGGGGGGGGGGGGGGGGG
>JAPSES010000109.1:11795153-11815110 GCA_029822895.1 Maxillicosta whitleyi
CCTTGATACTGAAGTTTACTGTCTCTACTAAAAGCACCTTTAGTCAGAGTAAAGCTCGCACAAACAGGCTCATACGTAGTGGTGACTATCTCACTGAACTGTTGAACACCTAAGTCTTGGTGTGTTTCTTACTACAGTAATCCACATTTTTCCATTTCCCTTGTTTTTGTCTTATACATTATTTCTTCACATTAAAATATGATTAGGTGAGTTCAGGGATTCTATACTTATTTATTTTCTTATTCCACTGGTAAGTGGTGTCTAGAAATGGAGTCATAAGCTGCACTGACAGTATAATATATTATATAATAATATAGTATAATAATAGATGCATTTTTTTAACATCATGTTATCATTTTAAATCTTCTTTCATTAGTTGTTTTTATTTAACTTCTAAATATGTACATGGACACAGGAGCATATGTTTGCCTTTTGGGGAATGCTCCCAAAGTAAGGAAAATATGAATATAAATAAATAAAATATGTGACAGTATCTGTTTCTCTCACATTGTGACTGAAAGGACAGAAAAAGTAACGTTCTTCTAATATGGCTTTATTTTATATATTTTAACTATTTGAATATAAATAAGACAGAAACCAAACACCTTAACTGAAACAATGTTTAAACCAAAATAAATTATTCAGAGATGCATTCACTGAATCATCTGTATTGGTTATAATCAGCACTAGAGCAGGCATTAACATCCAAGGCTTTTTGTGATTGGCAGGGTGGAGTAACTCCAAGCCAGTGTTTTTCCACTGAGGACATGAATGGACACCCAGTGAGTTCAGCTCAGCCGAACTTTTTATCCCGCTTTACCCTTAGTGGCTTTGAAATCCCAGCCCTATTAAGTCATATTTACCATATTCACGACTGATCCAGGTGAAGGGTGAATAAAAATGTTGCACTGTTTGCTTCTCTCCCTGATGAAGACACAATCATTCATATTACAACGTGCATGTGTGTGTTAATTAAAGTAGCTGGCTGAAAAGTTGACATTTAACGGGTTGCTTTTCTCTGGAAAATTTCCTTTCTTTTCTTATGCGCTTGAATCATCTTGTGGGTTCTGCTGTTTAGTAAAGGATTATCAAAATAAAACTCTGGAAACATAATTTAACCACAAATGGTAAAATGACCGTCATGTGTTATCTGTATGATTTTATAACATTTTATGCACTTCTGTTTCTGTAATATCCAGTGATACAGATATATTATATATTGCCTTTCCATCAGCTTTCACACTGCTTCCTAAATTTTCAATTTTTCTCAAGCAATGCACTTGATCTCAAGCCAAAAAAAAAAGAAGAAAATCAAGTGAATGAAGTAAAAATGAAATAAGTTTTGTTTGATTATGTGACAGTGTAAGTACATGTATTTTTCTCTAAACAAAAGTCACATGGAACATCTGTACTGTGCAAAAAGCTAATGTCCCCACTTTCAACTAATAAGTGTGTTTATATGGAATCCTGTGGTATTGTGATTGGCAGATAATTGCAAACCACTAGAGTAAAAAATCGTGCCATAGAGCATGCATGCATCAAGAAGTCCTGATTCCCAACATATGCAGCCATTTATTTATGGGCTTTTCCCATTCACTGTTGGTACTTAATCCTCCTTTTAATCCCTTTCCTTTTTTGCATTCCTCTTTGTAGTGTCTTTGTGATCTTACCTCCCATGTCCTGTCCTCTTCCTATCCATTTCATCCAACCCCAACACCAACTACCCAGGAGCCTGGTCCTGCCAAGGTGACGGTGACCAGTACCGGAGGCAGCATCCCATGCCTTCCCAGCAGTATTGCCAGTGCTGAGCGTGTTCCTCTGAGTCGTGCTACTCTGTGGCAGGAGGAGAGTCGCTGGAGTAGGGCCACCATCCCCTGCAGCCGCAGTGCCTCCTGCCTCAGCCAACTGAGCCAGAGCCAACCAGACCCCAGGACCACCAGTCAAGATGGTAGGGATTAGGAAGAGGCTATGCAAATAAAAACATAAACGTTTCAGTGTGTAAGGTTTTGGGGATTTATTGGGGAACTAATAGCACAATTAAAACAGAATAGTCAGAGTTATCTTCATTAAATAAGATGTATGGTTTTGTTAGCTTAGAACTAGCTAACTCCAGCGTGTTTCTGCAGTTGCTTAGTACAAAGCTCTTCTTTTTCTTTCCATTTTATCAAAGTGTGTTACAATTGTCTACTATGTTTGAGTTACCATCTCTTTTAAGTTGCTGTGGAGGTGTGAAGAAAAAGCATTATAATATGAAAATATTCATCTATCTTATGCAGTTCTTCCCTCTGAATCAAAGACTAAATGTAAACAGAGGTGACTGATATTCTTTCTTGCTGCCATGGAAAAATGAAGATCCAATATTACATATCACATGTATAGGAACTGCCATATTGTACCATACCGAACACCGGGTTAACAATAATTTAGTGCATTTTAGCAGACAGTTAAGGCAAGAGATTCAAGTGATATTCAGTTGATTGCATTGAGCAATTTCAGTGCTCCATACAAGTAATAATCCACTGAGAGGTAGAGCATCCTGGTGACACTGTTACATGTGTTTCAGATGGCAGTACTGTGAGCACTGGACGCAAGGTACGAGTGGAGAGCGGTTACTTTTCCCTGGAGAAGACCAAGTCAGAGCCTGCTCCACAGCCGGAGCACCATTCCCAGCCTCTACAGCACCCTCAGCACCTGCCCCTTTCATCATCAGCATCTTCCTCTTCTTTAGGAGCTCTCAGTCCAAGGTACAGCTCTGAGTCAGAACCCCTGACTTCCCCTTGTCACCCCTCCCAAGATCCTCTTCCTTCTCCAGGTGACCTTGTCTCCCCAAGCTATTCCACCATCAGCTCCTCTCAGAGCTCGCTGGACTCTGAACCCAGCAGCACTGCTGCCCCCAGCTGGGAAGGCCGCAGTGGTGGCCTCAGTTGTGGAGGAAGCAGAGTCAGCCGATCTGGCAGGGAGTATGCGGCACTGTCAGATGTGCCACGAGCTCGCAGGCTGACGTACCGTGAAGCTTTCCGCTCAGAGAAAAAACGTCAAGACCTGAGGACACGGACAAGGAGTCCTGGCAGAGAGGAGGTGGCTCGTCTGTTTGGGGAGGAGCGCAGGTGAGGGTCATGAACAAGAGTTATACAAAGCACATTGAAAAAATGGGACTGTCTTGCACTTGCTTTTTTCATGATTTGTAATAAAGTGAATTTAGTACTGAACATGTTGTATGTTCAGAAAGGCTTTTGATGATTAATAATCATTAATGATCCACTGGTTATTAACCCCTCTGTAACTATTTGGATCTGAATATAGCTGTAATGTATAGTACAAAGCTTTAGCACCACCCTGTGGCTGGAATAATATCTATTGAGCATCTTTTGCTGTTGCTCTCTTCCATAGTTTACCAGTGGTTTTCCATTAATGATTCTGGGGAGTTAATCGCATGTGTTACTTTCATTTCTATTTGTCTCTACCTTTGCTCTTGCTACTTTGCTAGTTGGTTTTGTCATTTTGATCTTTTCCAGGGGCTTCTGAATGGAGCTTCTCAGAGCTAATGCTCAACCAACCCCTCCACCCCTGTCCCAATGCTGTTCCCTGCTGGTCACCGCTGATTCCTGCTTTCTATCATTTCATCTCTGCGCTGCCTGGGAGCACACATATACACTGTTTTTAGGATAAATACTTAATTTGCTGTATAAACTGTGGATATTCTAACACTGTGTTGGTAACAGATACAGATTCTCATTCCTTGTCCCTACATGTACATATACAAACATAAGTGCAGTGCCTTAAGGTAATGCAGGCTGTGTTGCCATTGCTGCTACTTTTGCCTTCGTCTAATCCACCATCTTGATCATTCTTTTTTTCTTAAAAATTTTAAACTCTCATCTTATAACACTGCTCTTTTGTTCTTTAGTGGGTCTTTGGGTTGTTCCTTTGGGGATGTTAGCCTTAAATTGCCTATTGTTGTGCATGAAAGGATCTTTGAGTCCAAAATAATGTCTCAAATCAGACTCTTTACATCGTGGTATGTAAACTGTGTAACAAGCCATGTGTTATGAACCTGCATATTTTAATGAATGATTCAGTGATTGTGGCTCATATTTGCTTTCATATGATAAGTTGGTATTGTTTTATGCTGATTGTTCATTGTTTTGTTGAATTATTACTTAAGATTTCATTGGCTGTCTTATGTACTATTATGCTTAACAACTTTAATGTTAATGTGTTCATGTTTAATGGGCATTGTGAAGGTTTTTGTAAAGCATGGCCTTTGCTGTTTTTTAGGCGTTCACAAATCATTGGCCGGTTTGAAGAGGGTCAACAAGTGGAGCGCATGGACACGAGCAGCTCCAACGAGCCCTCTAACACCACACTAATCCAGAGACAAGGCCGCAGTGAGAGACGCTGTCTCACGAACAAACATGTACGAAGTCTCAAATTTTTGCTGATAAATTTTAAAAATCTGCACCGTATAACATAAGTAATCATGATCTACATAGTCCAATTTATATTTTAAAGGTCATTTTTATATATTTGTTTTTTGTAGGAGTTGTCGCTGGATGCAGGAAAGGACCATTCAGTCCCTGATGTCTCCAGCTCCACTTTTGCCAATTTAAGAAGAGCCAAGTCACTAGACCGCAGAGTCACAGAGTCCTCCATGACTGTAAGTTCCCCTAAAACATGAAGGCAACCATAACTTAGGCTCAGAACTGAAAACAAAACCAGGGGCATTTCAAACTTTTATGTTGCAGAGGTCTTAAAAACAACTCTACCCAAACACCTTTGCACCATAAAAGAATGTGATTAAATCTGAAATTTACCGAAGCGCTTCCAGGTGCTACGGTGCTGAACTGGGCTGTCCCTGAGGTGTGACTCACATCAGACTTACTATGCCATAAGGATAAACTGTTAGTGATCTTAGATGAGCTCAGTGGGTGCTACAACACTAATCCAGTCGGTGTGTGGTTCATCTCTTTGGCTGAGCTGCAGCTGCCCTAACCCCCACCCACTCAACTACACACACGCACACACCTACACACACACACACACCCTAATGCTGCCACTGCTACTGATGATTATAAATAGCCGGTGCAGAAGCAGCCACAGTTGTGTGTATATCCCTGGGACAGACGGAAAGAAACTGATTGTCAACATATGAAGTGAAGGTAGTTAACCATAAGAATGACTCTCTGTCAGACAGTGACACCACTCCGGATGAAGCTCAACAAAAACAAGGTATTACAGAGTGACCAGAAGTTAGGTTATGGACAAATGATTTACTTTAGAGTCTATAAACAGACTTAGGCTTGGTTTCAATGTGCAGCAGTTTGTGTTTCACAGGGACAGTCCAGCTCCCGCCAGTCCGTCTCTTCAGCTGGAGCCTTGTATTACAGTTCTACCGTTGATGTGTTGAATTAAATGTAAACAAATGTTAGATGCTGGTTATATATTCACATTATATTAGTGATGAGTTGTCATTCTATGAGATCTTACAATGTAGTGAGACATTAGCACAAAATATTTAATATGAAGTAAAATGTTTAAGAAAAAAAAAAAAGAGCAGAGAATTCCCTATCAGTCATTGGTCATAAGTGAATGTGGATAGAATGCATGATGATGCATTTGTCTAATTTGTCTCCACTACAGCCAGATCTTCTAAACTTCAAGAAAGGATGGATGACGAAGCTGTATGAAGACGGGATGGTAATTTGTTTTCACTAGTATGACAAGTATGTTTCCCTCACTGTCCGAAAGAATTGTTGCAATTAAAGTAACAGTGTGTATTTACTTTTTAGTGGAAGAAACACTGGTTTGTCCTTACAGACCAAAGTCTGAGGTACTACAAAGACTCCATAGCCGAGGAGGTAAAGTTATAGCAGAAAATGTTTGATAGAAAGCATGAAGTGACAAGTTATTTAATAATGATTTTTCTGTTTGTACCTTTTTTTTCATAGGCCTCAGAACTAGATGGAGAAATCGACCTTTCCACATGTTATGATGTCAAAGAGTTCCCGGTCCAGAGGAATTACGGCTTTCAAATCCTGGTGAGTGTTGATTCTTCGTGTCATCGATCGCTCTGTGACATTAATCACATGTTAAGATGGAGCTCATTGTCTGCACAGTTTAACTCTGCTTGTCTCCTGCCAGTCTACAAATAGCCATAGATACCATGTGGTGCAACTTTAGGTATCAGGTTTTGCCATTTCTCCTTTTGAAATGATTCTTTGTCTGTCATGAAGAATGTCACTTGACTTGTCATCTCTGAACCTCTCTCTGACCTCATAGTGGTGTAAATCTGCTGCAGTCTGCTCGTCTCTGAGCTCATGTGCCTCTCATCCTGAACAATATGTTTACCTAACCTCTTGCATTGAAAAGACCTGTCCTTGCGCACTGTTGCTCAAAAACATGTTTTTAAAACACTGATGCATCGCAGTAGTTTTACCCTCCACTGTTGTGGTTATAGTGACGTGTAACTTAACAGAGCTTAACATCTACAAAATGCAAAGGATCATCCTATGAACATAATAAGTTAATGCAGCCTTCATGTAATCATTGGAACATTAAACATTTTTAGCACTTGTTGCTGGCAAAATACTTAGACTTGTATGCTTGCAATGCCATAGTTACTTATTTGATGTCAGTAGGGGTTTGTTTCATGCCACATATAGATTTAAACGTGCCATTCAAATCCAGCCACCATGAGAAGAACAGCAGCTACAAGGTCATTTCTTTTGTTTACGTTTACTTTTCTAGAGGAAGTCAGAAATAGAGTAGCGGAGGGGATCGTTGTGTCTTTGGCTGAGAACAACCTGGGTTTGGTGACGAGAAATTAATAACTCCAGTATTTATATCTGCTCTTAGCTCCACTACTCAGACAGGGAGGAGCTGTTGTTCTGTCAGCTACAAAGTTAAACCAGAGTATAAACATGGATGTTACAGATTGATTCGTTCTTGCACTCTGGATATTACTCTGTACCTTTTGGAACATCATTTCACAGGCAGAAATCAGCTGTCACTAGAGGTCACTGTGTATGCAGTTTTAGTGAAAGAGTCTCACACCTTGGAATCCTTTTGTATGTGGAGTTTTTTTCACTGCTGAGAATAATGTAATATTTTTAAAAGGTTGTATGTTACAGTCTAATGTGATCTAAAGGTGCCTACCATTTATGTGTATCACACTGGCTTCCTCTGTCTCATATTTCTGATACAGAAAGGGTTCAAGAAGGAAAAAGAAAATGATCAAAACTGTACATAACCATAAATAATAACAAATATGATTCACAGAGCCAAGTACGAATTTTACTCAACATGGAAGATATAGTGAAACATTTAACAGTTTGTGTTAAACCATAAAGACTGATGTCTCAAAACAATGTGTAAGAATAAATAAAATAGCATTTTTTTCCTATCAACCACATAACAACTACCATTTTACATCATTCTGAGTGTTTTCTATTTAAGATTATTATTTTTTCTTTACTTTGGCTTTTTACTTTTTATGACCTGACACCAAGAGAGTCCTGCACAAGAATCTGTATGTGCTTGCATTGTGTGTTTGTGCACAAACAGCAAATAACTTATTTTGATGGTAAATGGACTGAACTCGTATAGCACATTTTTTTACACCTTCATAGTGCCTAAAGGGCTTTACAAGGCCTCACATTCACACACCAGTAGGTGGCTACTGCCATGCAAAGCAATGCCAGGATTCGAACCACCAACCCTTTGGATGATCCACTCTACCAACTGAGCCATGACTACCAAATCTCTTAATTTATTGCACAGTAATCTTAAACATTCTCTTTTACCTGTACTAATGTTTATGTTAAAATTGTAGGTATAATGTTGATTTAATGTATGCTTAGATCTAATTTTGAGTTAAGTGTTAATTTCAATAAGAATCAGCAAAACAAGACTGGAGGGACAAAACTGCAGAGTCGGATCTGGCCATCTAATAAATATTAAAAAAAAAAAAAAAATCATTCTAAATGAAACTGATAGTAATGTCATAAAAGGACTGTTCCCCTTAAATAGTTTCTTCTCTAATAGATAGTTGTATTCTCCAAAGCCTGTCTACTAAACCAGAACATGCCTTGTATTCATTTGGAAATTATATAGTCACATATCCTGTTTTAATATGTTGAAAAACATTCATTAATTAAATTTTTTTGCATGTCAAAATAGTATTTTAAGCTACCTGTTATCCATGTCATGCTTTCCTGTTTTCAGTGTAAAGAGGGAGCATGCACGCTGTCAGCAATGACCTCTGGAATCCGTCGCAACTGGATTCAGGCCATCATGAAGAATGTGCGACCTACTATTGCTCCTGATGTCACTCGGTAATACCCAGAGAGGCTCAACACATAAGCAGTGGCATATATAATACCAGCTTTTCTCACTCATTTTATCTAAATCCGTCTCTCCTCCTCACCCTCTCTTTCCTCTTTCTCTTCCTCCCTCAACCGGTATTTACAACCTGCTTCCAGGAAAAACATCTCTCTGAAACTATCCGTTCTGAAGCCCAGGTTGGAGTGCTTGTGTGTTGAATAATGTATCTCCCCCTCCTCAAACAGTGATGTAATTGCTCAGCAATGTCAGCCCCAGCGTGTTTTGTCGTCCTTCTCTATGTCATGTGATTGTTGAGTTGTCCCTGTCAGTTGTGCCACTGTAGAGACACCTACTGCAATCACAGCAGCAACGTGCAAGTAACTTGCATTTTCTGCAGCAGAAGTAGAGACTGATTCTAAACATCAGAGCTCATAATAATCACAATCTAAGTACAAAACTGCTCGACTGTATAGAGAAGATCTGAGGAATGAGGATCTATTTTGTTCCATAACTGTGAGATGGCTCATCAATGTGATATATTCAATATGCAGGCTCTCACTTGTATTTACTGAGTCACACACTTTACTCTGCCGGTGTGTCCTGGGCCGCTCTCTCCAAGGGGGGAATGTGTGATATTTTTGGCATTTCTGCAGTCGCCTCACAGACACCTCCCTGTCATTCTTGAGCTCTGTCCCTTCTCATTTTCCCCTTACTCACACTTTCTGACACCTCCACACAAAATGATGAAAATAGACACACACACATACGTATATATGTATGTCTTTAAAAAGTTATTAAAGTAAGTAAAAGCAGGCATCTACCATTAGGTTTGCTACTGATCATACCTGTAAATGCTTTCAGCTCTGTGCACAGTGTGCCTCAATCGTCTTCATATTAATGCTGCACATGTGTGTTTTAACCATGCTTTTAAATGCACAGCTTAATGATGCTGCAGTGCCACAAATGGAATGCATATTTTTGTTGTCTAGTAAACCTTTATGTAGAAGTATTGTAGCTTGAACTAATAGAATGGAAAATCCACACTCATGTTCTGCATTTTATTTATATTTGTTGTGATTTTGTGCACATTTCATTCAGGTCCGTTCCTGAGGAAAAGATAAAAGCCCAAGTGATGCTGGAGCCATGTCCACAGGCCACCCTTGAGTCAAATCTCAGTCCTGATGCAACCAAGACTGATGCCCACAGACAGCCAAGTGGTAATAATGCATCCGCCCCACCCTCGGAGCCACGTAAAAGTCGGGTTCGCGAGCGCCGGCGAGAGGGCCGTTCCAAGACGTTTGATTGGTCTGAATTTAAAATGGAACAGCCAGAAAAGCCCCCAAAGGAGAGGGCGGACACAATTGACCTCAGTTCCTCATTCTCCACAACTTCTTCATATTGTTCTCCCTCCTCTTCCCCTTCCTCTTTAGCGTCTTCTCCTGTCTCTACCTCCTCCCTCCAAACGTCTTCTATATCAGGTGCTCAGCAACCTTCTGTCACAGAAGAAGTAGGAAAAGAGTGTGTTAGGAAGGGAATTTCTCCACATAACACAACCACTACTATCCACAAGCCAAATACCTTTACTGTTAGTGTTACATCCACACTGAACACTGTCCCGTCAGTGCAGTCACCTGTCACTGAATGCCAAGAGCAAGGAAAGATGGAAGTAGACCACCCTATGGCCATGCACACTGCTGGTGAAGACAAACGGGACAATAAAACCTCTGATGTCCGGGAAGAAATTGAGCAGCGCTGGCATCAGGTGGAGACGACGCCTTTAAGAGAAGAGAAGCAAGTGCCGATCTCCACAACTTTGGGAAACTCCAGTAACTCAGAGAGGCTACCTGCACATGAACTCGCTGCACTGCTGGACAAAGAGGTTTGTTTCTTAACCATGATCATATAAATGGAATTATTGGCAGGAGCACATAATGGGCATTTAAATTATTAGTAGTATTATTATTAGCCTGCCCCCATGAAAGGGAGGTAAGGGGTATTGGTTTTGGTTCCATTTGTTTGTTTGGTTGCACTCTAGCAGCAAAACTATTGGTTGAATTCATACCAACTTGGGTTTATTGGTTGCCAGTGACCCACAATAGATGTCATTACATTTTGGGAAAAATAGGTCAAAGTTCAAATTTTTTATGAATTTAAAAAAAAAAAAAAAAAATTTCTCCCATTTACGTTTAATGGGTGAAATTTGAAATGTCTATAAAAACACCAATTTTGTTTTGATTTACTTCAAACTTGACATATAAATAGACAGTTGATTTGCAGACATCACATGCATAAACATGATGACATCAGCTGGATCAATGCCAAAATAAGCTTTAATGTGTGCGAGGGGTGGGGTTTCTTGTGCCTGGCACCACTTGTTGGTATTAATATTGTTTGTTTCTTTGTTCAGTTGGGACAGAAGCAGAAGGAGCTGGATCGACTTCAAAAGCAGAACAACCTTTTAAAAGAGCAGTTGGAAGATGCACTAGGAAGAGAACAGAATGCCAGAGAGGGATATGTGTTACAGGTATTATATCCATCCATCAACCATAAGCATATTAGGAACACTTTGACAAGGATTTTTTCTTGAAATACATCTTGAGCCACATACAATAATTCTAATAGTAGGTACAGTTTGGAAGTTAATGTACCTGTACTGGGCAAACGTACATTATTTTAAGATTGTGCCAATTAATGAACTGTAGGACAGTGAATTGTCTTTCTTATATAGTATTGTTGCTCATTAACGATGGGGTTTATGTGTGGCTACTGTAACCTTGTAAGAAATTTCACTAACAGGTGTGGGTGCTTATTTTCTAAAACTGATACGCATGGTTGTGGTGTTCTTAGCATGATTTTAGCACTAACTGTTTTTACGGAGTTTCACATCTCCTGGGAAAATAATTGATTTGACCTGATGCTTAAGGTAAGAAACTTGATCTTAGAAGCTTTGCACTGTGCTTTTTCTTCATCTGTGCTGCTTCTGTGTCCTTTGCAAGCTTGAGTTCTGCATGCCTTTTGGTGTTTTCTAATTGCTTTTTTACTGTTTGTAATTTAAAGTTAATACATGAAATAATCACCTATTTGTTCTGTTGTGTTACATAATCATGTTTATTTTGAAGAATATTTTTATTTTAAAATCACCATGCAAGATGCCCACTGAGTTTTGTTTTGTTCATCTTTGATATTGGATAGAGGTGAGTATAAATGAATCTTTGATTTGAAGTGACCTTTGAAAAAGCACAGTGGAAGTTTGGATTAGAAAAAAAAACTTAACAAAACCCAAATTGATGTCCACAAGCAAGAAAACGTATTTTCCTGGTAACTCCTGAGATGTGGTTCTCCGTATATGGTAGGAGAAGTAAGGTGTTGTCATTAATGAAACTATCTCATCAATCTTTTTCAAGAGTGCAACACCCCCTTCCTCTTCACCGCATAGAGTACCCTGGCAACGCTTACACAGACTTAACCAAGATTTGCAGGGTGAATTGGAATCACAGAAGCGCAAACAAGATGTTGCTCAACAGCAGATTCGAACGCTCAAGAGAAGCTACACCGAAGCCCAGGATGCCGTAGAACGACACGAGGGTGATATTCAGGCTCTTCAGGCTAAACTGGCATCTGCAATGGCTGAAATTTTAGCAAGTGAACAATCTGTGGCACGTATGCGGAATGAACTCAAACTAGAACAAGAGCGTTCAAAGGAACATGAGGAGGAATATGGACGTAGTGAGGCCACCCTAAGAGCTCAACTGAAAGACAGCGAAGGTAGACTCAGAGAAGTTGAGGCCAGTCTTTTAGAAAGGAACCAAGCCCTTAGGCACCTGGAGCACCAGCAGGCCTTACAGCGAGACCACATAAGAGAGATACAGAGGCTACAGGACAGGCTACAAGAAGTAACCGCCCGACTAAGTGCTACTGAAGAGGGTCAGGCTCTGAAGGAGGAACGCTTGAAAAAAGAGCAGCTTAGTATGCAAGAGTGTCATGAGAGAGAAAAACAGAATCTGTGTAGACGATTAGCAGAGGCTGAAACTGCACGAAAAGAGATGGAGGACAGACTGCTGGAGGCTGAGAAGCAAGTGGAGGCCCTGTTAAGGGGTAGGCAAACCTCAGGAGGGCAGGAATGCAGAGAGGAAATGCTGAAGTTACAAGAAGAGCTGGCCCATAAGACTGACATGGTTGAGTCACTACGGGAAAGTGTACGCAGGCTAGAGGAAGAGAAAAGCCGGTTGACTTGTCACTGTCAGGAACTTCTCAACCAGATCGCAGAAGCAGATCGTGAGGTTAACAAGCTCCGCAACCGTTTGGAGACAGAAGAGGCTGATTATTACACCCTAGAGCACTCCTATGAGAGGGCTACTGAAGAGTTCCAGAAAATGAGTCAGTTTCTAAGAGAAAAAGAGGAAGAGATTCACCAGACAAAGGAAATGTATGAGAGATTAATGGAACGTAAAGAGCAGGACTTAAAAGAAGCATTTGTTAAGATGACAGCTCTTGGCAACAGTTTAGAGGAAACAGAGCAGAAGTTGCAAGCTAAGGAGGAGCTTCTGTGTCAGATGAGTCAAAGCCTCTCAGAGAAGTTTGAACCTTGTAATGCAGAGAAGGATCTGAAAGCCAAGCTTGTGGTTGCAGAGGACCGTATTGCAGAACTAGAGCAACACCTCAATGCCCTGCAGTTGGGCTATGCTGATCTACGCATGGAAAGGGGACAAATTCCAGAACAGTTCATGAAGGGAAGGGTCAACACATCAGGCTCTTTATCACCAAACACAGAACTCTCACCTTCTTCTGACAATTCATCCAAGACACAGAACTCCTCAGATGATAAGGAGTCTCAGGCTAAAAGACCAAGGATACGTTTTTCCAGTATTCAGTGCCAAAAATACATCAACTTAGAAGGTCCTGAAACAGTAGGAGACTCAACACAAAAAATAAGCCAAGATCTAAATGAAGATGTCCATCTAAGTGAAGGAAACATCTCCTCTGATATCACTTTTACTCACACGAGTGACCCAGAGAAGTTTATCTCTATTATACATGCTCTAGAGTCTAAATTACTTGCCACTGAGGACAAATTAAGAAACCTCACACAGAATCTTGAAGCACAACGATCAACCAAAGTAGAAGACTCATCCACTACTGATGTTAAAATGAGGGAAAATAAACCATGCACAGAAAAGGACATTAGTTGTGAAAGTGGGGCTGAGATTATTTTTGCTGATAAGCATTATGCCAAGGCAATGGTATGTGTAGAGAACAGTAGAAAGAAAGTCAGGGCTATTCTCAGTGGTTCTCATGATACCACTGATTCACAGCTACATTCACTGTCAGAGATAGAGAGTGATTTGTTTAATGCATCATTGTATATCCAACAAGGACAAAAGGCCATTGAAGAGCACTCAGTAGTTGTCCCTCACAATCAAACCCAAGAGTCTCTAGATAAAGAAGCCATGCACCTCTTTGCCAAAACCTTGTCTTTTGAAGCAGTAGTGTTGAATAAGATGGCTTTATTAATACAGACTTCAAAGTCTGACCTCTTACAATCTCTTGCTGAGATATGGGAAGATATAGAGAACATCAAAAAGACTGATAAAGATTGCTTGGCTATAGTGTATGCAGATGTGTTGACCAAGAAATTGATGTTAGAGAGTGCTTTCTGGAAAGAAATGGAGAAAGCTGAAATGCAGTATGCACACACGGATGATGCCAAGTCAAAAGAGTCTAAAAGTGTTTCAGCTGATGTAGGTTTGGATGGCACAGTTATATTAAACACCGTCATTAAAGCAGAACTAACCTATTCTATTCAAAACCTTAAACTTTGCTATGAAGATAAACTCAGAATACTAAAAAGGGAGATATCGGAAGCCCATAATAACCTCCAACAAAGGGAACTGGCTTTGAAAGCAATTATTGATGCTTCCAAAAGGCCCGATTTGAAAAATGTTATCAAAGAAGTCAAAAAGAACTTTGGCTTTAGCAAACAAAAGTTAGCTGACATTCGCCCTCCGGAACTTGCTCCATATATGGAGCAGATCGAAGTGGAAGAGGCTAGAGACATGGCAGAGGAAATCATAGACAGACACTTGGCTGACTCTTGTGGTGTTGAGTCTATTCAGTCACTGCAAAATGCACACGACAGCCTGGCTGTTGAGCTGCAGAGACAGGCAGCAATTCTAAATACGTATGCTCAAGAGATAGAAGGTGGGGGCAACCATCCTGAACTAGCTAAAATGATCCATGCACTTCTGGGTCACCAGACGTCACCTACCTTCACTAGTACTTCTCTTTGTATGCGTGAGGCCCTTATCCAGGCCCAAGTGGCTTATGTGGCGTGCAGGTTACGGGCCATGCATGATCAGGACTTAGGCTGGTGCAAACAGGCAGGGCAGAACATGGATGCTCTTGTCCAGCAGCACGCTCGCAATGTCAACGCCATCCAAGAGAGATACGAAGCATCACTGCAGGAAGAGCAACAGAACTTCACCCAAACACTGACCACTCTCCAAAAGGAGAACCAAACGCTGAAAAATGAGATCAGCCAACGTGTAAACCAGCTTTCCCAGCAGCAGGAACATCTGTCTCTCCTGGAGGAACATTTTCAGAAGGAGACTGAAGAACTGAAACAAAGGCACAAAAAAGAGCTGAGCCAAGCAGAGGAGGGCCGTACGTCTACAGAGATGGCGCTGATGGAGACCACAGCGGACAGCCAGCGGAAATTGGAAGTTCTGCTTGTGGACATGGACACCATGGAGGAACGGCATGAGAGTCATGTGAGGAAACTGGAGGAACAGTTTGAGCAGCGGATCTGTGAGCTTCAGCACATCCACAAAGAGGAGATTGAAAGGTTACACTCCCAATATATGGACAACCTTCATCGGGTCCAAGAGCATCATCGGGACAAAAAGGATCTAGAGGTTTGTGACTCAATTCACTGCGATAAGACGACACCAATGGAAGAGGAAGAGCAGGGGAAGGGGATGGAAGCACAGACCATGTCAGAGGTGGACTCCATGGTGGTTTTGAAGGACAGGGTCCAGGAGCTGGAGACTCAGATGAACACCATGAGGGACGAACTGGAGAACAAGCACCTGGAAGGAGATGTGGCCAGCCTAAGAGAGAAATACCAGAGAGACTTTGAAAGTCTTAAGGTTTTTGCTCTTTAATTTTATCATAGTGAATTAGTGTATAGGACATATAGATTTAGTTCACAAGTTTCACAGTAAATTACTTTGTAGCTTCCATTTTCACTCTTAATATTCACAAGGACTCAGAATTGGGAAATGGTGTAATGTCTACACTCAACACAAGATTTTAATCAAGAAAATTAATAAATTTAGCCAGTGTGTTCTTTGAAAAAAAACTCCTCACTGGGTGGATTGGTTTATGATATCACAAGCAATTTGTATATTTCAGCAAATTAAAAAATATATATCCATGTCTCATATTCTCTGTACTTCATATGTCAGTAAACGCACCATTTCCCTCATAGAAGAATTAAGTGAATAATCTTTCAGGTGGTAAAACTGACCTTTGTGCAGTAGATTTGTTATTGCTTTAACTTTTCTTACTAACATAGCTGAGCTACAGAGCATAAAAAACTTGCATGGCTTCTACTACTGATTTTGCATGACACTGTGTAGCCTGATGATCTAGTCATAGATATTGCACTGAATTTACAATATCAACCCAACGACAATGGTAAGTCTGATGGCAGATGATTTCTTTCATTCCTTAGGCCACGTGTGAACGTGGCTTTGCTGCAATGGAAGAAACTCACCAGAAGGTGATAGATGACCTCCAGAGGCAGCATCAGAGGGAGATTTCCAAACTTATGGAGGAGCGAGAGAGGCTACTGGCTGAGGAAACCGCTGCCACCATTGCTGGTAATGAAACCAGATGAAGCACCAAATGTAACCATTCTACCCTGAATGTCTTCAATAATATTAAACCTGTCTCATCTACATTTACTGCAGCTATTGAAGCTATGAAGAATGCACACAAGGAGGAGTTGGAAAAGACCCAGCGCTCCCAACTGAGCGGCCTGAACTCTGACATTGATGAGCTTCGCCTGCAATACGAGTATGTTTTTACAAGAAAACATCTTGATTTTCGTTGCTCTTCAAGTGTGTGATAGAAGCATTTGACAACTTTTGGTAATGTTTCTTCTATCACACCAGAGGCACTAGAGTAAAGACATGACTGAAATCACCACCAAAAGGTTTTTGGAAAGATAATAATCTAATGAACACTTTAATGAACCCTTCCTTATACAGTTCTCTTCTTTATGTTCAAATTAAAAACAAAGTATTAAGATGGATTTTCATGTCATCCCACTATTGAATTTAGGAGAGCTGTCATGTTGCCTCTGAGCCACAGAAAAGACCAATAGAGTCTGAGATGATCAAACATGTTCAAGGCCCCTAACTGAAAACACCAGAACCTTCTGTCAGAAGTGGAATTTCTACTGCATGTAAACTGAGTTGAGATGAGGTGCAATAGTCTACTTCCCTTTCTGACCACTTGAATCACAATATGCTGAAAGGTATTGGTGGGAGTTTTGCACAGTGACCCCTTAAACCTGCCCAAACTGCAGCGTTACAGGCTTTTACAACATTCACTACAACATGACGCTGGTGGATGGTAAAGAATATATTGCATTAGTTACTTCATGAGATGAAAATTTCAGTTGATGTCATGATGATCTGCCTTTTCAGGGAGGAGCTGCAGTCCATCCAGAGGGAACTGGAGGTGCTGTCAGAGCAGTACTCTCAGAAGTGTCTGGAAAACGCTCACCTGGCCCAGGCGCTGGAGGCCGAGAGGCAGGCCCTCAGGCAGTGTCAGAGAGAGAACCAGGAACTAAACGCTCACAACCAGGTTTGAATAGATGCATACACACTGAAACATACAAACACATTTTTATACGCAGCTGAAAAACAACCAAATGTTGCCCAACAGGAACTAAATAACAGACTGAGTGTAGAGATCACTCGGATGCGATCGTGTTTCAGCGGGGAAACCGCAATGTCACCTATCACTCAAGGCAAAGATGTGTATGAACTGGAGGTATGTGGAACACACACACACTGACACACACACACACACAGTCTGGATCTGCTCTTTAATTTGAGTGTATTTTTTTCTGTCTGCTAGGTTTTGCTTCGCATTAAAGAGTCTGAGATTCAGTATCTAAAACAGGAAATCCACTCTCTGAAAGATGAACTGCAGTCTGCTTTAAGGGTAAAGACTGAGTGTGGCCTCATGATCGAGTAGTTTAAGTTAAGTTTCTCATTAAAATTGAGATGCTGAATCGCCAATTTTTCTTTTTTTGTGTGTGTTAACAGGACAAAAAATATGCCACAGATAAATATAAGGATATTTATACAGAGTTAAGTATCGTGAAAGCAAAAGCTGACTGCGACATCAGCAAACTGAAGGAAAAATTACTCATTGCCACAGAAGCTTTAGGCGAGAGGACGGTGGACGGAACAGTCACATCTGGATACGGTTAGTAGTTCTATATGCATGGAGTTACAGCAAACTGGTGTTTTTGCAACTTCAATATGTTTTACTTACGGCAGTTCAAGAAAATGTCTATTTACTTGTTAATAATGTAAGTGGCCTTGTCTCATTTTCAGATATTATGAAATCCAAAAGTAATCCGGACTTCATGAAAAAAGAACTCTCATCCTCCTCCAAGCAATCAAGAGGCCTAAGGTCAAAGGTCAGTGTCTGGTCAAATTACACAGATTTTTTTTTTCCTTTTGAGCTTTGTTGCATTTTGTCTAAAAGTCAACATTTCCGGTGCAGTTAACTCGATGTACCGTTTCAGCACCATTTCCTGTGTGACGTGGTTCTGTTGTGAAGACATTATATAACTGTGGTTTGTCGTGACGCGGCCGCCAGACAGAAAAGTGTTGGGGAAGTTTTGACTGATTGTTCGTCCTGTAAGCCTGTCATCTGTCTGCTTTGTCCATCAGTCCGTCACTGAACAGGTCTCATGGGATAGCTGACACTCCCACTGTGGGGTGATTCCCCTCCAACCCCTGCCCCAAGATGAGCTGTAGGTATAGCATGATGTAGACCAAAGCATGCCTCCCCGCCCCCCTCCCCCACCTGTCCTCGCATGAACCTCCTTTTCGTAGCCACTACTTTCTGCACCACCACCACCACAACTAGCGTCAACCCCTCAGCTGATGTCACCAGTGGGAGCGTTGGCAGTTTTTAGGAAAGATGGTTTAACTGTGATGTAGTCCACTTCAACGGAGCAGTGGGTCCAGTTCCTGTAGTGTACTGGGGGTCAGAGGTCATCATGTAGAGCACCAACAACTGTCACTTTCAGCAACACCTTTTGTTTTCGTACTCGTTCCATAACCGTCGTCTTGTGTGTTTTTAATCCTTACTGGTGGAATGTGTTTGTGTCTGCCGCGTCCACAGTTCGTCTGGTGTTATTAAATGGCATGACTACATTTTCAGTTTAACCACTTTTGTTGAGCTGGGCAGAAAAATGTCTGGAATCGACAACTGCCTCTTACAACACACCACAATTGCACAGTAGTCGAGTTTCCATCCAAATGGTTTCACAAATTTATGCTCGTTTCCATCCGCTAGTGTTGCAAATATTAAAAGCTTGTTTTTCGCCATCATTGCGGTTTAATGTTTGCCCGTTGGATGGAGCGTTTCATACAAGGATACATACAACCACAAGAAGATGATAATAGGCACTTCATATACACAGACACCTTTTGTCCCTGAACTGAACACAGTTTCAGGTCTGGATCATGTAAAGCGTCTTTGAGTCTCAAGAAAAGCTCCATATAAAACAGATTATTATTATTATTATTATTATTATTATTATTATACTAGGCTGTTTCAGATTCTTTCAGGGTTTGTTGGAACTTGTGTCTCGTCTTATTCCCTACAGATCTTCATTACTTGTGGTCTCCTCATTGGTCCACACATGCAGTCAGTTTCCATTCATGGACACGCCTACATTCCTGTCTCTACTAAACTGTTACCATATCAGGGTTTCTGCACGTCATTAAAAAGCATAAAAGTCATTAAATAGATTTTTTTTTTTTAATTCAGAGAAGCATAAAATTCAATCTCAAGAGGCATTAATAAATTAAATGCACTGAATGGAAAATTATTCATGATTTATTTTGATTATGTAATCATTTAATAATTTTGATCGAAAGTATAGTGTGATGATTGACAGGTGGAACCCTTTCACTGGCTATTGTTTATGGTCCATACATGAAGTCACAACACTGGATACTTGGAATGTAACTTGCTGTGAGCGTGTTCATGCCATGGTGAAAGAGCAGAGGGAATATTAGCAAATGTTGGAAAAATGGGAAAATGCAAGTTTTAGCAGGAAGTGATTGAAGGAGGAACTATTTTAAAACTGGTTAAAGTCTGTCCAAGATAAAATGTAATAAAACTAAACTGCAAAAAAACAGTCACACATGTAATATTAAACTGCACCATCTTCAGTTTTGATTCACTGTCACATCTTTTTTACCACATAATTCTTACATAGTACCAAAATAAGGTTCATAATATTTTTTTCATCCATAGTTTCATTCATTTTTTGATTATTGATGATGCAGAATCGAACCGCTGCATCCAGTCTTCATCA
>JAPSES010000109.1:11854076-11867454 GCA_029822895.1 Maxillicosta whitleyi
GTCATTATGATACAGAATGTAGACATACTTATTTATGCCTCTGACAATGTCACTGCTCAGTGTCACAACTATATTATTTAGATTGAACAGATTGGTGTCAATATTGTGTGTATGATTTTTCATGTAAGATTTAGACCAAAAGTAAAAAAAAAAAAAAAAAAATTAAGATGAAAATATGTTAATATAATGTAACGAGTAACAGTATTAATTTTCCGAAATGTAAGGAGTAGAAAGTACAGATAACTGCCACAAAATGTAGTGAGGTAAAAGTATGCATTATTATTTTTAATTAAGTAAAGTACAAATACAAAAACCTACTTAAGTACAGTAACTAAGTAAAAATACTTTGTTTACATTCCATCACTGCTACTTTATCATTATTGCTATTTTTTTTTATCATTTTAGCCACTTCAAGAAACGCATTTATATAGATAGATTTTTTTAAAAAAAATCTTTTTCTATTGTATTGACACATACTATCTTGTGCTGCTGTACACATTTGATCAATAAAACATACATTAACTTCAGCACAGATTTAGAACTCCCATAACACAGTAAAACTCATTAGTGGCACTGGAGCTGTCCTCTGTGAACCACAAAGCTGATACTCAGTTTCCTCATTTTAAATACATTTAATATGTTATAAATTATTCTCAAATCAACTCTTTCAATTGCTTATCATCTATATCATTTGCTTTTTTTAATCTTTAATTTAAATGGCTATAACTCATTGTAAAGCAAATATTTTCTACCTTGTTGGCACATTTCTTTGCTTACTACTAGACAATTCAATATTATATTATTACGTTTTCTTTCTACTATGGTTGTTTTTGCAGCGTAATCACACAGTATATGAACAAAAAGGACACGGCTCAGTTTACCTACAATAAAATTGAATTATATATAAAACTAGACCATTTTCGATGTTGCATGGGTTGCACTTTGACATTATATAATGGCTTAAATGTACATCTGAGGAAACAAATATGGCCACAGTGAGCAGAGAAACTTACACTACAGGGATTGTGGAATCATTGTATTATTTATTTTGGTATGTGGTTATACTATTTGTTTTATGGAGAAGCATAATATGACTCTAATGAGCTGCAGAAATCCATACTTGTATCTCTTTAATGAAACTTTAGTGTCTTAAACACCACAATAAACAAAGTTCAAAGTTTACTGGGGACAAATGAAAACTGAACCAGGAAATTATGTTATCAACATATCTACATTTAATACAGTTTCTCAAGCTCTAGGATTTCTCAAGAAAAAAAGAACCCTATTTTGTCAAGAAATAAAATTTCAGATACACAAGCAAATTATGTACACTGCCTGCACCCAGACATGAACCACCGACAGGCCTAATTCACCAGACACCAGACGTTCAGCTCAAACACATGTAAACTAATAGCAGTGAACTGAAATGGGTTTTACAAAGAATGCCAGAGAACCAGCACACGAAAACCATGGTTGAGGTATGGAGGAGATTGGATGATCGATCCAGCATTTCTAACATGGTACACTGATCAACTTCAAATCCTTGTAATTCACCATTTAAAGTTAGTTTCACACTGGTGATTGGTTTATGTTAACTGTTTGTTCTTACTCAAATGTGTATCTGTGTGGGCGGAAAGGGCAAAAACAAAGAGCAAATACAATCGGGGTATGGAAAAATCTACATCCGTTTTCGCGTCTATGCAGAGACTTCATGCTTGATGTAGGGGTCCAAGTCCACAAACGTTCCAGACAAAACCAAAGTCCCAGCACATACTCGATCTAAGAACGACACACAGGCAGCACAGATCATTCTTTAAAGCAGGTGTTTTAGCGTTAACCCCCGACAGCTGATATCAGCCAGAAAACCGCTCAACATTTTTTTTTTTTTAATTAACATCCAGCAATGTAAAAACCTCAAGTGAACCCTTATCCTTTCTGTATCCACTTCATGGTGTCTTTTAAATGACAACCTTATTGTCTTGATATAAAATAATAAGTAACATTTCTGAATTACGGCAGGTTAAAACGGAAGCGTTGTTACATTCAACTTATCTTAATTGTCTGTAATGGGATGTGATCCGCCATAGAGGACTACAGTACAATGGTATGTGTGGATACTGTAGTTTGTGGTACCTCCTGGAGGCCAACAGGGGACCTGGTTTCCACGTCTCAGCTGACTCCCCTGTTCTGTCACATTGACTAACTGAGACTAGGTTAAAACTGACATACAGCTTATTAAACTAATAAAGTCACTGTTGTTTTTCAATCGTCACCTCTTAAAACTTTCACACAACTCATTAAAAACAGGATTTTGGCATTTTTGATACCACTTCAGCAAATATTGATTTAGAAGTGTGCAAACGCCTCTCCGTTTAATGAAAATATACTATGAAGAACTGGAGTTAATTAACAACAAATTAAAGGTTGATGTCTAAATACCACCTTGATGTGTCTTTTTTTTTATATTGGTGGCATGTGTGAAACACTGGAGTGCAATGATGATGCTTTCCAAGAAATGTGGCACTAAGAGATAGAAAAAGTAGAGAGCAGGAAGAAAGCAGGTAGAGACCTGAATGAGTGGCCCCTTTTTTTCTGGATAAAGAATGTTAAAGGGGTGGGGGGTGGTGGTGGTGGGGGGTCAGCATGAGAAAATAAGAGGAGGTAAGGGAAGAAAGGACAGAAATAGAAGATTGACTGAGGGGATTTAAAGGGAGCAGCAGGCCATGAACAGCGAGCCTCAGGAGTTTAGAGCGAGAAGTTTTACAGCAAAGATAAAACATGGAGAGAAGAGGCAGATCGAGATACACAGCTCCCGTTCGGTAGTCCATACGTGTGGCTTCTCCCGTTCATGTAAAGTACATATCCAGGCATCCAGGCAAGGGGTGATCTGTTCTCTATAGTCTTGTGTTGTCCAGGCTTTATGTTGAGTATCAGGGGGGATGAGGGTCAGAGGGGAGGGCCCATTCAGTAGTCCTCCACCCAGCCGTTCTCCTGGATAAAGGCATCGATCACCTCTTTCATGGCCAGATTGGGGATCAGCTGGTCCTGGGTCAGAGGACTCCTGGTGACTGGGTCAAAATGACCCACTCGCTGCACAGGGACGAGGTTAATTGATAGTGTTAGGATTTACATTTACACATTTGTCAATGCAGATAACAACCGGAGCTACCACCTTTAGTGATCTTCAATAAACCCAGGAGGATGCATTTATGGAGCACATTTTACTACGTTACTCCTCATGTTCAGAGAAAACTGGAGGGCGTGTCTGTTAGAATTCTGCATGTGTCTTGTACTTGGGTAATGTGCTGAAAAGGGCATTAGACTGATATAGTTTGCTTGAAATAAATGCATTAACCTGTTGTTTATTATAGTAATTTTCATCCATTGTAGTACCTAGGTGTCTGAACTAGCGGTATAAAAGGTACGACTGCTTCTGTCTCGTGACGTCAAAAATAAAAAAGGAATTGTAAAAATGCAAAAATTAAGAGAAAATTACATGTAAAGAGCATGTTTGTTGAAGAAACTGGCTGGCCAAATTTTCTAAGTTGAAAATTTCAAAACTGAAATTCAGTCCAACTCTGCACTGCATGTGTCCTAGTGGTAGAGAACGTGCGTGTGAAACTAGTCAGATGGACTATAATCTCAGACAGGTCACACACTGTAGAGGGCGGGGCTATACAAATACAACAGGAATTCCAGATAATAATACTACATAAATCGGACAGGATACCCCATGATACTTCATTATGTATCAGTCATAAAGTAAAACTTGGGCCAAGGGCTGACAAGAACAGTTTAATTCCATGTTAATAAACACTGAAACATTATACATGTCTTGAAATATCTTGTAACTGACTTTAGAGGTCAGACATTTATCAAACCAATGTGAGAAAACAGTGGACAATATGCATAAAAACTAGAGATGCACCGATACCACTTTTTTCCCAAACCGAGTACAAGTACTTGCATTTGATTACTTGCTGATACAAGTACTTCATAATCCCATTACAGTTCTTAGTTCCTTTAGAAAATGTGCTTTATTACTGTCATTACTGACTGGAACAAAGTGTTGCTAAGGACATTTAATTTGTTAGAATGAGTGTTTCTCAATCAATCCCCCAGGGGGTGCTGCTCTTAATTAACCATAGTGAACAAAAACCACAAAGAAAAGTCATTTAATGAGAAGAAAAAGAAAGTCAGTAATATCTAAAATGGAGATGACAGAGGTAACACTAATGTGGATACTAATGTTACAGCGTTTCCACTGGTAAGGTTTAAAAGCGAAGCTTCAGGAGGTAGAGAAAAGACAAATGAGTTTTAAGTTTCATTTTCACTTCTTTGGGCGGGGTCCGCACTGCTTCTTACCCCCTTAGGATTATAAGTAGGACGTAAACTGGCCTTTCCCTGGGTAGTTGTCATAAATATGTCAGTAGTTTTTCACTAACTCACACTGTCGCTCTTTGAACACATCCTCAACCTCCACAGTTCCCACTAGTATTCTCTGTCTGAGTGTGTATCCACCAGCACTGGGAAAATGGAGAGATCTGTGAACGCAAAGGATGGACGGAATACTCTGTCCGTATCCGTTTGTGTCTTTAACGTTACTTTTGTCACCGTTAATTATGTTGAAAAATCTCCACACTGCTAACATTACTCGTCCACCACGTACTTGCTGCACTTAACTGTGAATGTCATAAGTGGTATAGGTGCAGTTGTATCAGAGTACTTTTACAAGTACGAGTAGAAGTACTCAAACTCAGTATCAGACCCAATACCGATACCAATATTAGGTGTCGGTGCATTCCTAATAAAAACACCTAACAGTAACTCTTATTGAAGGACACAATACTACTATCTTCAAATAATTGCCTTCTTACATGTTTGTATGAATAAATATTAGTTCACTTGATATTTGATTTATTAAATGATTGAAAAAAAATAAACATTTGTGGTTGTTTTGTTCAAATACACCACTTTCACCTGTGGGTGCAGCATCAGACAAGATCAAATATGTAACACCAGTGATTTAATTATTGTGTATTTATTATTTTCCTATGGCTGTATAAAGGTTAGATTATAATATTTAATTAGTAATAAGAAGCTGCTCTAAAAAAAGACAGTCCATTTACCTGTAGGTGCTCCTCAATGTCCTTGCGATCATAAGTGATTCCACTTGGTGTGATGCAGGGCTCCCTCATCAGCTCAAAACTGATCTTACCACAAAGGTAATCTGGGATCTCCCGTTTCTGTTGAAATACATCATGAGTAATCGTGAGTGATGTACAACTGAGAAATGGAGGTAGAATCATTTGCTCGTCTTTCCTCAGCTTATACAGTTCATTATTGTAACTTGTGACCAACATTTTATTTACCTGACTGATTATCAACTTAAATATAACTCATGTTCGTATGTCAGCGTACAATGACATTCATTCTGAAAGTACCATTGACATGCAAAAGTCAAGTTACTGTGTTAAACATATTGTGACATTTCTTATCAGCTCAGCAGTGGGCCACACTGTCAGTTAAACCTTTTAACACATACAGAAGAGAAACACCCTGCTGGCAATATCAGTTCAACTGACAATTACATGACAACTAGTACCATTGGGTGAACAACTATGTATAGCAAAGATAATATATCACAACAGGCATCAGCAAACCAACACCGATGGTTACTATAGAAACAACTCAGGATGGAAATAGGACATGGCTGTCATGGTTTTTCCCAAATTAAACTCGAAAGCCTTAAGTGGTAGGCAGGAGATTAAATAAATGACACAAACACAACACAGGAAGAAACGTTGACATTAAAAACGTATCTGAACGGAGACATCATAAGTGTGCACATGTAAGTGGGTTAGAGGCTATTTCTGTTGTTGCTATATCAACCATCAATGAAAGTAGTGTGAAGGAAGTGTATACGGTTATAATGTTCGTGCATGTGGATGAAGGTGATCAGTGTGTATCTCTCTCTTTGTGTTGGATGGCCTACAAATAACTAGCTATATATAATAACATGCTCAACATTTGATTCAAATAATTACACTTACAATGACTTATATGACATCACTTTTATACTCACTTTTCTTTTCTCATCCACTTGAGAGAACAGCTCATCCATGTCCATTAGGTACTTGTCCTAAGTAGGTCACAAACACACATTACCATTACATCAACTATAGATGCTTTAACTTTATATTACAATCGACATTTACTATATTAGTTAATTGCATGCATTGGTATGTGTCTGTCAACCTGTTAATCTAAATGACATGCAAAACGTACATGTTTTGATGAAATCTTGGCAGCATCTCCTCCATTTTGATTGTCATCCTGTTTTTCCCTGTATTCTTCTAGTTCTCTGCAGAAGTTACCAACATCATGAGCAAATAATATTTCACTACCATGCAAAATCCATCTCAGTTATTTGTCACTTCATCACGAGATCATCACGCAAACATTCCATTCATGCTGAATATTTCACAGTCGTGTTTCTCAGTCTCACCTTTCCTTCTCAGCCAGTATGAGTTTTGTCAAATAAGCATGTAACTCATTTTCCTGGTTGATGCGCTTCTCCTCAATGCTGTTCCAGCGTTTCTTCTTGGCAATACGCAAGGCGCTGGGGATGTCATCTCCAAAATTAAGCCTCTGTTCTTTTGCTAAATTGTAAGCTGCACAACAAAAACATCATTACTACAATGATGAATTACCACTAAAATGTTTCCCACAACATTTTAACGTCTTAAACTCCAAGGATGTCACATCCCCGATGCAGATCTCTACAGCTGACATTTCATTGTAAAAATTTTATTAATAAACCCTGCTGTGATGTGTCTTAGGAAATACCCACTGTGGCTGTACTGCAAATCTACCAAGAAGAGTTTAGGTAAGAGCACACATCTCATTTATTGATAAATTATAATCATCACTTGTATGAAATGGTTATAGAAGATTCTTACATCACCATTTCAACACCAAAAACACTCTAAGAGAGACTGATAAGATTTTTTTTTTTTTAAATATGTGAGTAAAAAGAAGAACTAGATGTGTGCAATTCATGAGAGAGATTTCCCTTGTCACTTCCATATAAGACTGTGAAAGTTGAGTCATCTCTGAAACTTTATTCTGACCTTTCTGCAGGTTGCCAATGGCCTCATCATAGTTCTCCAGCTCCAGATGACACTGGCCCAAAAAGAAGTGGGCCTTGACCGACTGACTGTCCAGCTCCAATGCGTGCTTACAATCGGCCAGAGCCTTGTCATGCTGCTGCAGCTTCACATGGCACAGAGCCCTGTTAGTGTAGTAGACTGCCACTGATGGATTACGGTTCTGGTAAAACAAGACACAACAGTATAGATCACAATAATTTTATGACAATGGAAAGGTTGCTCTGGTATATTCTGAGAAATCCACTCATTCATCCATAAAGATACTCACAATAGCTTTGCTGTAGCATGTAGCAGCCTCCTGGTACTTGCGACAGAGGAACAGCCGGTTACCCTGTTCCTTCAGCTCCTGCGCGGTGGAACTCTTCTCCGGGCTGCCGGCCATCTTCTCCACCGGCTCCGCGGGGCCCGCCTCGCCCTGCTTCCCTATCCTGTTCCCCGTCTCTTCGGCTGGCTTACAGACAGGTTCAAGAATACCCTGTCCCTCCTGGATCTCACTGTCTACTGAAGACAGACAATGCATGAAAAATACAGTCAATATTCACGACATCTATTCACTGCAATACACCTGCAATGCGCGTCTTTAGCGAAGGTGCAGCCTCGATGCCACCCAAAAGGCATTCGTTTAATTCGCTGACAGTGCACACAGCTGAAAAATACAGCGAGGTGGCTAGACTGCCGGCAAATTAACTATTAATGTGACGGACATTAGGAGGGACCAAATGAGCAGTAGAGCTAGTTAGCCAGCCGTCACCAAACATAATACACACGCGCACATACTCAGTCCTAACGATAGCAGGCTGCGCGAGCCTTTTAAATGTAACGTTACACCACTGGTATAGATGTTGTACACAGAGAGCGTAACACAAGAAACAGACTCATCAGCGTTTCACTTACACACTACAGATACACCTATGATGCAGAGGCAAGCGCAGTGACAGACTGACAACGTCGCCAACTTTAGTTAACTACAATCAAGAGATCGGTGCTTAGATGTTAGCTATTAAGCTATACTAGCATGCTAAGCTATGTTGTCGATTTACTCCGGGAGGTGTAGTCGTCGAAAGAAAATCATTACCATATGATGTTATTGACTCTAGATGTGAAACGTTTGTCTGTATGAACTCAATTTATTTAAAGCAACAGAATATAGCTATTAAAGGCCTCAAAAGTCGCCTTTTTACTTAGCTACAGTAAACACCGCTAGCTAACCTCAGAAAACTGATATTAGCTCATGCTAGGTTAGCTTGCTTTTTCCTCAGCTTGCTGCTGCTTAATTTTTGTTTTTATTGAACGCTTGGTCTACTTTGAGCATTTTCATTTCTCACCTCGAAGAAGAAACTTCACATACAGTTGAAAAGTGTTCTACATCAATGGGTATAAAACCGTAATCGATAATTTTCTTCCATACAAGCTGTCATGACAGATTGTTGTTATGCTGACGTCAAGTGACTACGCGCGAGGACGACGGAAGCCGACACGTTTATAGTCTCCTATCAAACCTCTGTCCCATTGTAGAGACATGTTAAAAACAAATATGTGCTTTAAACTTGATTTGAGTCTATCCGCGCGGTGTCGTTTGCTTATCTTGTTTGTGTGGCTGTGTAAATATCGCCCACGGCAATTTTTCTGCATTTATTTTTTTTTCTGAAAAGATAATACAGCAGATGGCGCTGTATACTCACAAGTTTTCTGCAAAATGGGACTGCACATGTTCAAATACAATGAAAACTCTAAGGATGTCAATCATCTGGATCAACTGGAGCTGTACCATCTATTCTATTCTATTCTATTCTATTCTATTCATCTAACACAGACCTACTAAGTTACTTGGCATTCAAGATGCAAGTGATGGTTATGTAAAGGAAAAATAAAAACATTGTCTCCTCCAAAATATACACTACTGACTACCTTGAATATTCAGATTCTCACAAAGTGTTCAAGCACAGATGCACACATGTTTCGCAAATATGAACAGATATAGATCACCGGTGAATACATTAATTGTAAAATAGTTTTTGTTTCTTTTATTAGAATTACAAAACGGTAAAAGGAGAAAACTTGGCAAGTAATACTTCTTTTTTTGTTTTAGGATTTCTAATGGTAAAAATGTTATGCTTGATATTTAAAAACATATAAAGAGGAAAACATGAAAGTAAAGAAGTAAATCTGTGCTTCACAACATCAAGAGAACAGGCAGATATTTTTTTTTTTTTGTTCACTCGTAAATTAAGTTCTTCTGAGGTTCAAAGTCAGATTCATTGTTTCCTTTACTGCCATCATTAATTAGAATGCACAAAAGAACACATAATATTTTAGATATGAGTTGTTGTTACTGCAGATGCAGCGCACAGATGAAGGATGTACCACAAATAGGGACTTTAAATTCAAAGACTTCATAACAATGATTTATTTATTTGCTGAAGCCATTTTCAGACAGATGAAATCAGATTACGATCAAGAATTTGGTATATATTACCAGGGCCATCCCACCCACAGAGAGATTCAGACACACACACAGAGAGAAAGAGAGAGAGAGAGAGGGAGAGAGAGAGATCCATAGATGACCCCTGCACACCCACAGGCCTTTATATTAAAAACATTTAAGTTTATCCATTGTGGAATTAGTGGGACTGTGTCTGTGGACTGGGTCACTTTCATCCCAACTTGTCAGGCTTCTGTGAAGACACTGCACAGACATCAGCGGGTGAAGATTAGGGAACATCCCCTGAACAAACATTCTGATAAATGTGTTAGGGGGGCCGTTGAGCTGCAAACCCACCACTAGCTCTGTGTGTCCCCAGCTGTGTTTACCTATCTCTGCCACTCTATTCCCCTGATCCCCGAGAACACCCACCGACCCAAACAACCCCCTGGTCCCTTTGCTGCATAAGTGAGGTTTTAGACCATTCACCAAAGACTAATGAAGACAAACAGCCCAATATTTGAAGTTGAAATTGAAAAATGTTAAAGCACATTCACTCATACAAATCTCAGCAATGCCACGCATTAACTAAGTTGCTAATATTTTCTTACATTTCTAACATTTTAATATTTTTTTGGTCATTTTAATATGATTCATTTTTAGAAATAACACCCAAATCAAACACTAGAAACATGTACCTCTGTTAAAACAAAAGTCATTCAAAAAAAATATTATAAAATTTAAAACAGAAACAATAACACCAAGGCCAATTTTGCCTTCCAAACTGTGCATATGTTTGATTTAACATCTCTCTGACACCCCTTAATTTAAAATAAAGTTGGTTTTAAAGCCCAAATGTACAAAAAAAAAAAAAAAAAGAAGAAGTCAACATGACCGTAATAGAAAGTATTAACATTATTTATTGTAAAATAAATAAATAAATCAAGGAGTAAAATTCAATTAAACTTGTCTGTCAAAAAGAAAATGATTGGATCATGTTAGAATCTGAATATCAATATATTATTAGGTCAAACTCAACCTATGAAGTACTTGGAATAATTACAGAGATGAGGGATTTACTGTTTATTTGCCAAGGATTACAAGAAGAAAAGACACATTCTCTTCATTGTTATAGTTCTTATGAATACTGTTTGAAGTGCTCAGTGTTTATGTTTAAACTGCCTCAGCTCTTCATCCTCTCTCCTGTCCAATATCCTAACCGTCATCCTTTGCCACCCCCCCCCCCCATCGAACCAACTGCTGCCCGCTGCACCAGCTGGCTGAGCTTCTAGTCACCTTGGCAACAGGACCAGGAAGTTGCCTGGCTCCTCTGGCAGAGCTGAATCGCTGCCACTTCCTGATTGATTCTGGTCTTTCTTTCTGCCTATGTAGTCGTTTTCCCATTTGGCAGTGGTCTCTGCTATTCAGCGCCAAAGCTCCTGAAAAGAGAAAAAGGCCGAACACACTCTCCTTAGCATTAAGGGAAACCTGAGGTTCAAATGGGTAAAACAAAAGCAGTATTTATCCACAATGGTGGCCTTTTGTTTGGTGAGCTTGCTCATTTTGAAAAGGGGAAAGGCTCATAGACTTATTGCAGTTTGTTCAAGTGGGTCTGAATGCAGCATGTAAAAAAAAAAAAAAAGAATAGTTTTACTGTCTCGACTGAAAAAACAACACAAATACAGGAAATTATTGTTTAACTTAATGTCTGAAGTGATGAAACAGCTGCAGCCTCTTTTAATGGAATGGACATGTCACTGGGGACTTTAATAAACAGCAATATATTCAGATACTAATCTTGCTGCACTTCACTATTTTTCCTTTTTATGTATTTTTTTCCATTATTGACTGGTATCCAAACACTGACACAATCAAATCTTTACTTTAAATAAAAATATAAGCCTATTATACAGATGCCACACATAACCTTCAACTTCATACACACTTTTCCTCAAATTGGATACAGAACTGTTACTTGTAGTGGAATATTTTTACAGCGTGGTATTAATACATACATGGAGTTCCGAATCCACTTATATAATGTTTTAGAAAAGGCAAATTAACCCCTCTTTAAATCCAGACTCAAAACTCATCTGTTCCAATTGGCTTATTCACTTTGACTTTTAATTATTTGCTTGTTTTATGTTTACATACTGTGCTTTTATTGTATATTCTTTTTATCCTTGTATAGTGTCCTTGGGTGTTTTGAAAGGCACTTTGAAATAAAATGCATTATTATTTTTTATTATTATAAAGACCCACACACCCACGACAACCAAAACCATCTACTGATCTAAAATATGTAATAACTATTGATCCACTAATCCTTTCAATACATGTCAATAATTGGTGTAAAATACAGTTTGTCATCTTTTCATGGTCATCAGATATGACCCATTTGGACATTCAGAGGCTCCATAGTGAACATGGAAACATCGTCATCTTCTACAACATTGATTCACCAGTAAAAACCCATGGAGTTTGACCAATGACAGCGGATGGAGACACTTGGTTTATGTTCAGTTAATGATATATTTTCTTAAAGAACAGTCATGTTTTCCTCAGTTTTCTCTGTTATTTGAGTTAAATAAACCTCAACTTTTATGGAATTCTGCATGATCTGTAAATTCAATATAGGAAAATACATAATCCATACTGAAAAATGCCAAATACAGAGCATAATGATGATAAATCAGTTAAGAAAGGTTAAAAATAGAGGAAAAATCATTTAGGGGCTGCCACAAAAGTAGCACTGGTTCTTTATGAGTTAAATCAAATGAACGCAGAAGGTGCAATAGTAGCTGTAAAAGAAATAAATGTGAGTGAATTATGCTTTAGTTGGACTTCTGTAGGTTAGAACTCACTGATCGGACTAAAAAACAGGGATTTTCTCTCTGTTAACTGTGTTCACTAATCATTTATAAATAGAAGACCATAGTTTGACTCTGAACTCTTGCATGCTAAGGGAGAATCTTTAGGTTAAGAGTTAAATGAAGGATATCCTGACGCTAACCTCAAGGCAAGTAAGTGAAAGCCCAAATATACCCAAGGGTTCAAAGGTCATACACACACCTTTGTGGCTCTGATTAAGCTTCCTGACAAAAGGAGGGGGTGGAATAACTCATCTCCCAAAGACTACATTCATAACTTATATTTAGATTTCAGACTTTCAGACACACAAACAGATTTAGCTTTGTGGACAGTTCAGTTATGTTGATTTTGTTTCTCACATGGAGCCCAATTAAATTCAGAACTTCAGCTGCACATGATCATGATCAAACAGCCCCACAGATATAATTAATTCCACAGAGTAATACAGATGTATTCACTTCAGCGTCTCCTCTGTTCTGTCTGTTATAGGCTCATTGGTTTAAAGTCCAGCCCCTTTAAAAGACAGAAACCTGAAATCAAAGAGTTTGTTTGTGAAAGCTGCTGTGTTAGTCCAAAAATCCTTCACACCCTGGGGGGTTAACAACACTCTGACTGGGGCACCCCTGCCTTCTGAAAGCGCACACACACACACACACACACACACACAGACAGACACACTGTGGATAGATGTGTGACGGCTGGGGGTGGAGGTGACCGCTGTGCTTGCACAAGTGGTGGGGGAGAAGTTTTACAATAGAGTTTTTGGAGGGAAATCGAAACTCCTGAAATGCGGAGGGAAAGTCATCTATTCATTCAAACCTTCACCAATGCACATCTAGATAGATAGACAGACAGACAGACAGACAGACAGACAGACAGACAGACAGACAGACAGATAGATAGATAGATAGAT
>JAPSES010000109.1:11896926-11907365 GCA_029822895.1 Maxillicosta whitleyi
ATTCTTGATGTAGTACTTTTACTTGAGTAAATATTTTGCAGGGTATTGGTACTTTTACTTAAGTACTAAACTTCAGTCTTTCCTCCACCCCTGGTTGAATTGTCATGTTGATAAAAGTACATTATATGCAGTTTTTCTAATGAATAGTCCTTCCCCCCAAAATATTTAGGCATTAGATGATTACTTATGGTTATCATAATCTGTGTAGCACATTTTATGCTTTTTTTGTGTATAAATATGTCCTACATTGAATGAATGCAGCATGTGAAGACATCGCAGCAGACTCCTGCAGAGGGAGGCTCCAAAATGTAACATGATCTTCTCCAAACTGCATAGTGATAATATCTGCTATGACAAGGACAGACATCTACGGTCTGACAGACAGGAGAATGAGAGTGAGCACAGTGTCCTGTCATTTGTATGCACAACTCTGGTCGTGGGGTGAATTTTTCTCTTTGAATATTTTATGCAGTGCTCTGGACGTCTGGGAATACAAACAGTACAGTAAAAACTGAAGTTTATCCAGTGTCTTCAAATCAATACAGTGATGTGAAATTGCCAGACAAACATAGAAAAGAAATCCTGGCTTGTGCATTTTCATTCACTGTGACCAAAAGTTTTTATTGGAAAATTAACACTAATAATATAGTAACGTCAATAACACTTTGGTTGTGTTGTCCTGGTCGTGTCATTGGCATAAGCATGTGTGTTTTACACATAAACTAAACTTTTCCACTCCACAGTTGGCACATATTGTTGTGAGAAATGCACTTAATGTTTTAGGATAAATTGTAACATTTTACTATCTGTTGGTTTGGCACCTCAGTACACCTCTGATCTCTTATAGCGGTACACTTCCTCTAGGGCTGGTATCCTGCATGTTTTCGATGTTTCCCTCCTCCAACACACCCGACAGTCATTACCAGGCTTCTGCAGAGTTTGATGATAGGCTCGTCATTTTGAATCAGGTGTGTTGGAGGAGGAAAAGATCTAAAACATGCAGGATACCGGCCCTCGAGGACCAGGATTGGTGACCCCTGCTCTAAGGCAGTGGTTTTCAAGTCCAGTCCAGTTTTACATATTTCCCTCTTCCATCACACCTGGAAGCCATTATGTCAATAACAGGCTTTGGTAGAGTTTGGTGATGAGCTGATTATTAATAAAACCAAGTGTGATGAAGAGGGAAATATCTAAAACATGCAGGATAGGGGTACTCATGGACCGGACTTGAGAACCACTGCTGTAGGGTACCGACGCCTGCAGATCAGCTTTTCCTCGTCTTGAAAACAAGGCAGCCCCCCCCCCAAAGCACCACTACCAGTTGTGGATCCCATGGAAGGTAAATGTTGTGGACCCTTCAGAAATGACATTATCTGTAAGTGTGAGTGGAAATGTGGGTATGAATGTATCATAACTGGGGGGGGGGGGGTATAGGGGTACATTTCATAAGCAGCATAACAACCACAACGAAAACGAAATGAAAAGTAAAACCTATCTTTTACCATCTGACTCCTGTGCCTCTCTTATTGCGGAGCTTACATGACATCTAACTTATGGACCCCCCCCCCGAAATGCTAGGCCCCATGAATTTGTCATGTTTACCCCCTCCATACGGAACCCTAGTACCCACCCATGTCAAAATGGCTCCTACTCTGGAAATTTTTAAGTCTCGGCTTAAAGGTCACTTTTCTTCTTTGACATTTAATCCGGCATGATAATTGTGTGGTCTTGGTTTTATGTTCTAGTGTCTTTTTGTTTTGTATATATTTTGTATTATTCAGCCCTATGGCAAACTTTTTTTTAAAGTGCTGTTGAACAAAGTAGATTGGATTGTGAAAAATGTCATAGTGATTCAATACTTATCCAAAGTGAATGAGTGGTACAGGTCCATGAAACAGTTGAAACCAGCTTAAATATGCACCGCTGTGATAGTGACTGTAACACACACGCAACTGAAACACCCAGAGGGACAACAGACTTTTATAGACACACACAGACTGATGGGTAGATCTGCTTCGTCATGTGGTTGACGTCAGCCTCCCGGCTCGTAGTTCCTGGTTCCTAAGCCCCAGACTGAGAGTCTACCCCTGCAGGGAAACACACCTGTCCTTTTGGTGCTCACAGACCCTGCCAATTAACCACCAGGATTATGGTTTTGTGACAAAACCCGTCTGATTGTCTGCACAAAGGGGAGAAACTTCCCTGGCAGATCAGTTCAGCTCCCCTCTCAATGCCTGCCACCCACCCCTGTGTTTCCCTGCTCTAATCCTCAAATACCGCAGCACTGCTCAGCCTACCTATTTTTTGTCTGTTATCTCTCACCTCAGAGAAGTCTTCTCCAGTTACGTCCTCAGAGACACATTGCACTGTGCCTATTGTTCGTACTGTTTATTAAGGAAAGAGGGAGGCAGGAACGAAACTGCCACTCACAGTTGTTTTGTTATGTTACTAGTATCTTCTTGCATTTTCTCCTGCGTTTATTAGCTTCAGGGTGAGATTTACACCTCTATGGTACGAGTCCTGCGAAATATGTGAAGACCTGATGATATTTTAAACCACTCTCATTATAAACCTCTTGCAGGTGTTCATTCACTTGTATTGAAGGAACTTCAGATTGAAATGAAACTAGTTATTTTGATGTTTATAGGCATGTAGTTTATTGTTGCGTTGCTTAGCGGCTGTTAACGCCCTATTCAACTCGATTACCAACTTGCTGTATTTCTAGATTTCATAATACCTGCAGGCAAACTAACACAATTCTAATACATTGATTTGATTTAATGGCATCCAATGCAAAAATACATGAATGATATCTAACAACAAAAAAGTGCATATAAAGGTGTGGTAGAATCAGTCGCTTACATGAAAAACACCCAATAAGGATATGGAAACATATCACTGAAGTCTGTTGGATGGTAATGTTACAAATCAAAGGTTTTCAGTGAATGTCTAAATCTCTCTTTCTTATTGGCAGTAGTCACGTTTCCGTTGACTGTCAAATATCGCAAATAGAATGTGCATAAAAATGTACCTAATGAAAAAATTATAATTTTGCCAAAACTGTCGTTATTCAATGAAGATTTTGTGCTGTCAAGGGGTGGGTTTTCAGGCACTGCGAAATTGGTATATTACGCAAAAACTACAATGGAAAGACTTTCCTTCTCAGTCATGTGAATAAAACAACCCGGATGTGGACGAACGTCACAACAAGCGAAGAAGAGTTTTAAAACAAACATGGTGCAATATGTGAAGACGCACTAGGACGCCCAATATTTTTTAAAAGGTATATATATAATATTTGGTAGGTCTTAAGTATATTTGGTGCAGAGGGTTGCTGGCTCAAATCCCAGGGGGGCCCTTTTTGCTATACCTGTAGCCACAAAGGGGCACAAGCCAGTGTCTCATTGTGTTGATCCCAAACCCGTATATAAATAAAAATAAATATATCAATAACTGAACTAAATACAAGAGTTTGCAGCTACTGTCATTGGTGCAACTCCTTGGGTTTTACTGGTGAATCAATGTTGTAGAAGATAATAGTGTTTCCATGGTAACTACTGAGTCTCTGAAAGCCCAAATGGGTCATATCTGATGACCATGAAAAGATGACAAACTGTATTTAACACCAATTATTTATATGTATTGATAGGTTTAGTGGATCAATAGGTATTAAAACAGGTGGTTTGGGTCTGAAGGAAAGGTTCCATCAAATTTCTCTGGCCCACATCTAATGGAATGTTGCTTTGCAGATAGTTTTGAGTCCTCACCAGTAAAACACATAATGTAAATGAAAGTAACATAAACTTTTTTACCAACTTTGATTTAACTTGAAAGTAAAAAGACATGGAACTAGAGTTATTCCTGATTAACTGCAACGATGGAATCATGAGGAAATGTGTAATTTTGGTGACATAACTATTTAATACAGTGAAATAGTTGTATAACTGATGTATCAACTTAAAGTTAAAATGACACTTGAAGTTCACACTCAGCCCAAATGGAATGTGACTGAGCGCTGCTAAGTGGCTGCTAAGAGCACTGGTCTCTTTTCATCCAAGTAGAAAGAAAAAAAATAAATAAAATGGAGCGAGCAGTGAATCCATTTATCCATCAGATGTGCTGACAGTCATGTGGCATGTTTATATTCCAACAAAAGTGCGCTCACACATTGTGCATCAGGCCAGCCGCCGTGGCCTGTGTGATGTGTCTGGAGCTGCCGGGCCTTCCTCTCCCTCAGCTTTACGCTCATTCCAGGGGAACATGTGCGCTGGAATTCTCCCCCAATTAAGACAGGGATTAGCCGGGTCCACTGTGGGAACCAGCCGAGTGTGGGAAAGTGGAGGGTCTGTCCCTCTCTCCTTCCCTCACCGACACTCAGCCTCATTCTCACTCGCTCTTGTTCATAAAGCTGCCTCTCCCTCCCTTGTCTTTTTCACCCTTACAGTAACTCTTCCTCCTCTTTTCTCACCCTATATTCTATCCATTTTTGTCTTTTTTTTTGCTGTTTCACTGTTAAGCTTCACCTCAAGTAATCCATTTTTATTCCCCCCTCCCCCCCATCTAATTCTCCCCTCTTATCTTTATAATACAGCACACTAGCCCTCTTTATTTTTGGATTCTGTTCATTCTTTTCTCTCTCTTGCAGCCACCCAGAATCTCCATAGCTTTCAGGCCTAATTCTTCAAGGTTTTCTGAAGTGCACGGCTCTTCTGTGCTCCCTTCTGTTTGCCCCTTCCCTCCTCCCTCTTAATGCCTCTCTAGCCTCCATACTGAAAGCTTGTCTGGAGGGAAGCCGGGGACTCTTACATGAATAGTCTGAGACTGTCGGGCTGAAAGAGGGGGCGAGAGGACAGCTCATCAGAAAAGAAAAGACAGGTGTCTCAAAAAAACAGACAGTTATGTAGCACTACTGCCGCTTTAGGGAAAGAACACACCAACTGACAGATGGTACCGATGTGGGTCCGTGTGCGTATTTAACACGAAGCAGGTAGAAAGTGGTGCGTAAAACCTGAATGGACCCCCCGAGTGAATATCCATGGGAATGCACCAGCTCATACACGCTCTTTCATTGTCTCCACACTTCATTGACATGATTTTGCTATTTTCTCACTCGTTCTCCTACCAGATTCATCTCCCACTGCCTCCACATTCCTCCTACTCACTGTCACCTTTTCTTCCTGGTTCCCACTCTCCCACTCCTTTCCTTGCGTTCCCATAAACCCCTTCCCCGTGTACTCCTCCACACACACACACAGATACACACACATACACATACACACAAGGCTTGTCCGTTCCAATTATGCCGGGGCCATCCAGTCCACGGCTCACACACACTGCACACACAGCTCGCTCTCATTAAGCCTGTATCAATTAGGCATTAACCTCCTAAAACAAAGGGCCTCTTGACGAGCAGCCCGTCGCAGGCCATGTGAGGTACTTCCTCTGCACTGCTCCACCCTGCTTCCCATCCTCAGAGTGACACATTCATGCAACCTTTTTTCCCACTGTGCTGCTCGCAAAACAAATCTGTGAACAAGCGTCACCATGAAAAAGCACAGAGCAGTGACGGCGCACGAGCATCAAATATACCTGCAGTTGTAACTTTGATAAGGACAGAACAGAGGGTCTGGAATATGATGCGCTGCAAAACGCCTCACAACCTGTTAGTGTTTATTTGTCAGTTTAAAGCAGAAAACTATGAACAAAAACCTTTACATACTATATTAATATATATACTACAATTTAATCGGAGCTGAAATCTTTAAGAAAAGTGAGTGTAGAACATAAAAAGTCTGTGTATCTTTGTTAGAGGGAACCAAATCTTTTAAATGTCTTCTTCAATTTGTACATTTAAAAGGATGTATAAATCCAGTATAATGATAAAATATAGAACATTACCCGAAAATGTGAAAATCCAGTCATAGAAGAATGCATAAAATAAGAGATAAGATAATTAATTATTGAATATAGAGTATCATGATTAGGAGATATTATTACATTTATTAATGATAGTATTTGTAGTAAATAATGAAAATCTGAATTTGTTTTTTTATCGTTCACATACAGTTTGGACATGAACCCAGGCAACATGTGGGCCTGGACATAAAACAAACTGTCCACTAGAGACAAAATGCATGTAAATATTATGGTTTATATTAAAACAAGGTTGATTATGCAAAACTGACTGTGTGTGAGGTCACAAAAAATATATGTAAATGATTTGTATGGATGCTTTGTGTTATTGTAGAAATATATATATATATAAAAAGTGTGTTAAAGCAAAAGAAACAGAATTAATTTAATTATTAGTTGTAAAAAGGGGTGAATTATACTTCTTCCCACTTCAATTTTGTTTGACCATGTGGTTCTTTGTTATTTAATTCTAAGTACTAAACCAACTAACTAACTATGATGAATTACCAGTCATAATTTTACAAAACTTAACAGTATTGGAGTATTTATTTTTATTATTTCATGTTGAACAAAGTGCTCAGCTGCACACACTGAAATAAGAGGAAATGTGAAAAGCTATAACGTACATCAGCTTTTTGAAACATATGAGCTAATATGAGATTATTTGGAAACAGTCAGTAGTTTATGTGGACTCCTGTGTTCCACCAGGACACTTTCATGATGCAATTATTAAACTATTATTAAACTTATCAAATGAATTCTCCCTCAACACTTACATTTTCCTAAGTGATTTATCACTGTTTATTACAATATTAGCCTTTGAAATTAGCATTTTTCAGTGAAAATCATTTATTTTGCCAGTATTTAATTTACTGATCATGCAGATGTCCATAAAAGGATGGATCAAATTAAAAGGTTATTAAATCAAAACAGAGAAAATTTAAGTAAAAGTGACTTTTTGTTCAAAATATATTATAATGGAACACTGCAATAATCTGTTTGCATTCTTCCATGTCTATGTTGATGTATTTGTTGTTATTATCTGCACTTTTCTATTTTGAATGTTCTGTTTTCTCTATTTTTAAAAGGGGTGTGTCTTTATATGTTCATTTTCTATCGATCCTGTGAGTTGCAATTTTTGTTCATTTCACGTTGAATGACAAAAAAGAATCTTGAATCTTAAATAAAAACAACCATTTATTTATCTATCGTTTATTTATTTATAAGCTGTGTTGATGGATCAGTGTTGCAGAGTATGACGGCGTTTCCTTATTCACTATGGAACCTCTTTACACCCAAATGTGTCATAATATCTAATGACAATGAAAGGCTGAGAATATTTTTACTTGAATTATTAAATGTAGGATTAGTGATGCAAAAGTTATTAAATGTTTAGATCAGTCAGTGTTTCTGGTTGAAACTATTTAGGACGTGAAGGGTTAAAAGAGCAGGATCAGGACATTTCTGAGGTCAAAGATTGGAGTATTGTGACACGAACATTAAAATAGTAGTAACATGAGATACCAACATGCAAAAATCTGAAAATGTGAATTTAATCTGGAGCAATTAACCACAGGATTAATAGAATTTATAACTGGAGTAGGTCTCCCACAGAAATGTCAGGGACGTATCCTAGTGGCTGTAAAATAAACGTATTCTCATCCACTTCATCACAGAACAGCTGCAGACGCTTAAAAACAATAATACTTTTACAAATTTAACTATTTAACAATATGATTATCATAGTTATCAGACTAACTGTATTTATAATATTTCCACCATAATAGTGACCACATACAGAGGCAAATAAACAGCTGCTCACAGTCCAAACCACTCAACTTTTCCAAAATGCTCCTGAAGTTGTAAAAGACTTGGCATTTTGCCTGGCAACCAGCTGTGGTCTCCTGCTTCTATGCATTTGTGACCATTTATTTCTGCCTTTTTGTCTCTTTTTTTTTTTTTTGGTCTTTTTGTTTACATATAGCACATTTTCAATTGTGACGGTCCGCAGAGGCCTCCGCAGGCACATCGCTTGTCCATCTTTGTTGGCAAAGCAGCAAAGAACAACCTGGTTTTGATTTTCCCACAGATCCACTGTTCAGAGGAGTGGTCCCAATGCAGCACCCAGCTCTTTGGCACTGTGACTATGTTGGCACAGACCCAAACCGAACACCCCCACCCCCCTTTCCCAGGGTCCTGGGAGTGCAATACATTACTAACAAAATCCCACTTCCCATTCCTCTCAAACTTTCGCACCCCCCACCCCTCCTTCCACTCCTTCCACGGCTGGCATGCCCCCTGAAAATTGGATTGGGGTGACATGTATGACTCCACCGCTTTCCATATCCATTTATTTCCCATCATTCCCCAGGGTATTTTTTGTCCTTAAACATTTACCCATTTTCAACTCAATTTGACGTAAATTTACTGACACTTTTCAACAAATGTTTCTACTGTGTACATTTTTAAACAACCCCCCCTCCAAATGTGAATATACATCAGCTGTGAAGAGTGGCATGGAAACTCAGCCTCCAAACAGCAGAAAAAAATGCACAGCCTTTCACTGTTAAAGGGATTTAAAGGGAATAGATGCCTATTCACTACAACACTGAGGCTCTAAATATGAACCTTCATTCTGGAAAAGCCTGGCTTGTTTGCCCCACAGTTCTCAGAGCAGTGCTGAGGGAAAGTATTCACAGGCGTGTACGTGTCTGGGTAACATGTAATGACATTATTCTCACCAGGGTGACCCCTCATTGTCACCATGCTTTCTTCTCTCCAGCTCGTGAAATTGACATAAGCTTTACAAACATTCCAGGCATTTTTTTCTCAAGGCTGGCTTTCTTTGGGGGTCTTTCATGGAGAAACCCACCAGCATGAACAGCACCACCTAGTGATGGTGGAAGTCTATTCATCTGCAGGCCCACTGCTCCAATCAAGTAGAACTAGGTTTGCATAAAGTAGCTTTAACTTCAATAATCATGTTACACTTACTATTCTACGCTTACTTTGGGCAAGTCTAGATGTTTTTTTTTAATCTAGATGCATGAAAAATTACTACTTAAACCATATTACCTATATTAGTAACCAGTGTCCAGAATTTGGTCCTTAATGGAAGGATGAATGTGCACGTTGGGACTGTGGTGCTTCTGCTACCCCATGTTATCTATAGAGATTGTTGATCTCCTGTTTATACCTGTAGGATGGTAATAAAGCTCAATGTGAGACTTCACACACGTCACATAGTCAATTTACAACAGCATCAAAGTTGTGTAGACACCATGATTCTATCACACAAGAATTATCAACGGAACTATCAACTGCATGCATCTATGTATGCATGTATACGTGTGTGTGTGTACGTATGTATGTATGTATGCATATCTATCTATCTATCTATTGTATGTATTTACGTATGCATGTATGTATGTATATATGCATGTATGAATGTGTGTGTGCATATCTATATATAAGGGAAAGCAACACACACTGATTCTTAGATTATATATTACTTTTTTTTTTAAATAATTAGGTATATTGTATTTCATTTCTGTAGACTAATTAGAGCCTCCTTATGCCCCTAAATCTTACAGACTCCAGATACAAATCCTCCTGTATGACTAAATGTTACACATATCCATTCATTAATGGACACTGTTCCTTAAACATTGACATTCAATGAACATGTCTGTGTTGTAACACATCAACAGACATCCTGACCTGGCCAGGTGGTTGTCAATATAGTCCTCCAACTCTGACACCTGCGCCTCAGCAACCGTTGCCCTGGTGATGAGAAGTGTACGCTCCTTTTCAAAACCCATCTGTTTGGACAAAGGACATCTTCAAAACTCACTCATGGCTGAATATTGTCTCAGAGTGTTGTGAGGCAATGAAAAATGCGATGAGACAGATTCCTTTTACCAGTGATGACTCTGTGAGGTCCTTCAGCTGTTTACTTATGTCCGCCATGGATTCTTCACATATCTGCTCTGGCCTGATAAAGTTACAGTATTTATTATCAACATGAAACATCCACAGCTGGTTATTCATGTCATCCCTGAAAATACCAAATTACACTCACTCCAGACACAAAGTATACACAGGCATTTTGAGGACAGCCACCTGCAACAGATGGATGGTTGAAGGCTGTCAGTCAGCAACTGGAAATGAACCAACTATCTCAGGTGCCTCCAGTAAACACAACATTAGCTGCAACAAATGACCTTTTATTACATTGTTAAATTAGCATTTAACCCAGGGCAATCATTTTAGTTCAGGGGCCACATACAGACCAATATGCCCTCAAATGGGCCAAACAAGTAAAATAATAACATAAAAACGTATAAATAATGTCAACTCCAAACTTTTATCTAGGTTTTAGAGTGAAAACACAAAATAACATGAAGGAAAATGTTTGCATCTAGAAACTATCCTTTAAAAATGGGAATACCATGAACCACCATGAAAAAAAAAAAAAATATATATATATATATATATATGCTCCGGGGGGGGGGGGGGGGGGGGGG
>JAPSES010000109.1:11913363-11927586 GCA_029822895.1 Maxillicosta whitleyi
GTGGGAGATCTATCCTTACCTGCGTGCATGGACGAACTTCTTGATCAAAGTGATCCGATGCTGCAGGTCAGTTAATCGAACTTCTTGGTTTCCACTTGAAGAGTCTTTAGATTTTGAGAGACACTTGTAAGCCTCAGTTAAAGCATCCAGAGCCTTTTCATAGTTCTGGTAGTCATCAATTTCCACCTTAAGGATAGAAACAGAGGAAAAGTGTTTTTTTTTTTTTTTAATACATTTTGTGTTGCTACAAATAATTCATTCATTCATTCATTTTCTGAAGCTGCTTTATCCTCACTAGGGTCACAGGGGTCACTGGAGCCTACCCCAGCTACTAATGAAGGCGGGGTTCATCCTGGACATGTGACCAGTTCATCTCAGGGCTGAACATATACAGACAAACACATTCGCACCTATGGGCTTTAGATGAACTGTTTAACCATTCAGTGCATGTGTTTGGATGGTGGGTGGAAGTAACTGGAGAAAACCCACACAGACACGGGGACAACAAGCAAACCCCACACAGAAAGGTCCCACTGTAAATAACCTACAGCATGAATCCAAACTTCTATACTTTCTCTTGTTTGGAAGATTAATGCACATAAAATAATGACTCAAACTATACAGCATTGTTTTGGAAAGTGTCTTTAACCTGATTTACCATGAAGGGGAATTTGTATTTTTTAGTAACTAGTACTTACTTGTTGTAATAGTATACTTTTGTTTCACTATTTTACATTATTTACCCATAAAGTTGGTTTAAAATATTTGTACCTGTTCTCATTAAATGATTGTGACAATGTGATTTATTCTTCATAAAGTGTAACTGGGACTCAATATCTGATCCTTGTACTTGGTCAAAATGATTAATGATGTGTATACATAGCAACAAAAACAGAAATGTGTCTGAAAACTAAATTATTCCACCTTATTGGGAAATGGAAATATAAATTTAAGCCATCTACCCTTCGACTACCGCTGATAACCACCATAACATGACCATGAATTACCTGAGCACAGGCTTCATAGAAGCCAGCGAGCAGTTCTGGTGCTCGGCCTTTGGTGTAAAAACCAATTATAGTCTTCAGAATATCTGGACTCTTCCTCCAATCTAGAGACTGGAGGTAGTTGGCAGCCATGATGAAAAGCTCCTTCTGACGACAAACATTGGCAAAGAATACTATTTTCTCTGTGTCGCCGGACTTGAGGAGCGCCTTCATTGCCTGTTTGGAATAAACATATAATAAAAATTTCATTAAAGTTTCATGTTTTAGGCTCACGGTACTGTGAACATTATCAACAGAACCCAATTTTCCTTAAATCCAGACATCTGTGAGTGTTCTGTGCATACATGGATCCTACTATTAATGCGTCAAGTATTACCTTGGGCTTGTTGCCTGCCTGTGTGTATTTTTTGGTCGCTAAATGGTAGTTCCCCTGACGCATGCAGCAGTCAGCTATCCTCTCCAGCAGGTTCTTACGAGCCTCTTCAGACAAATCTGTTCCCTCGGTTACAGTCATCCTCTCTGCTAGTTCCTCTGTGATGGTCAGGTTCTGGGTCACACTCAGCTCTAGGGCCTGATGATACTGGATGAATGAAGGATTCACATGTTAATGGATGTTAAAGTCACACATTCATCTGGTATCCGCTGTCTGTACCTTCAAACACCCATGTCACACACATGTACCTTCTTGGCTGCTATCAGAAGCTCCACAGCTTTCTCATACTGGGAATGTTTTATGAAGAAGTCCGAGCAGCGTGCCAGGAGCGCAGGGTCCGAGTTCTCATTCAGATCTTCTGCAATCAGCTGGAGCGCAGAGAACTGTTGAGTAGCAAAGGCCAACTCCAGAGCCTTGGAAACATACCCAGCCTACAACATTGTACACAGAGTAGACAGTATTTGAACTCTCTTGACACTTATCGCAGTTTAACAAATCATATAAGGTGCAATACTGACCCCTTGTGGAGTGATTTAGAATGCATACTCATAATGGACTTGAAGCATTTGGTAACGAAAAAACTAAAACTATAATCATTTTGATATCAAATATAAAAATAGGTAGAGATTTTAAAGAGATTAAAAAAATGCAACATAAGCAAAAATAAATAAGTAAATGAAAATAAAAAATGCAATTGCATGCAGAATTGTGATTTATCTCTCAATTTACACCATGGCTGTAATTCCACTATTAAAAATTAACCTTATCGTGCTTTTTTTTTTTTTTTAGCATTTACAAATTAAACTAAGTTAAGAAACTAAAAGTAAATAAAAGACTAATCGAACACTAATCACTTTTTCAAAGGGAAACTGAAAGATTAAATACAAGTAAAACCTAATAAACATGGATTATAACTCCGGTAGTGACAGACCTTGTGGTAAAGTGCAACAGCTCGGTCCATATGAGTGCCTTTCTCCTCATAGTAACAAGCGGCCTCCATCATGTCCTCCGGGTTACTGAGCAGAGCCAGGTTCATCAGCTGGTCATCTAAGCCGTTCTCCTGCTCAAACACAACATACACAAGTCAAAAAGGCTCCTCAGTTATCTATAACAGACTCACTCTAGATCTCTGGGCCTGTTGTCGGGACGTTACCTTACAAAGCCGTATGGCGTTGTTGTAGGCCTGGGCCCGTGTGTAGAAGTGAACTGCTTGTCTGATGTCATCATGACCCTCATAGTGTCTGGCCAGGTGGTATGATGCTGCCCGGTCACCTGTGTCATTGGCTATCTCAGATGCCTGGTTAATCAATAGACAAATAATAACTAAAAACAAAAGAGACTTGACACTGAAGAAAACATCTTACCCTTCTGGAGTCAAATGTAAGACGTACACAGATGGATGCTGTAGTAGCTCTAAAAGTGTAGATAAAATATCTTATTCTACCCCTAGTGGTTATCTGCATCATAGCACATGCAAACCTTCCCTGTTTCTGTTCATTTACAGCAGGGGTCTCAAACATGTGGCCTGGTTGGGCCGCTAAAAGGTCCAATCTGACCTGCAGGATGCATTTGGAAGGTACAAAAATTACACTTAAGATATTAACAATTAAAGATGTCAAACTCATTTTCATTCAGGTTCCACATACAGACCAATATGATCTAAAGTAAAATAATAGGATAATAACCTATGAACAGTGACAAATGAATTTTTCTTGGTTCAACTGGACTAGTTTTGCTTCAGCAGAGCAACCTTGAAAAACTACTAAGACCTGAACAAATTAAACTGAATGAGAAATTACTATGAATGGGAATTGTCTTATTTTAGTTCCAAACTCCAAATTTTTGACAATACTATGTCTCTTAACAAATGTTTGTGTAACATTGTGTGTAACACACATGTGTAAATGATAAGTTGAGGCATTATTTTGTTAAAACTGTACTTATTCTTACGAATTTCTATTTTTTTCCAGGTTATTCACAAGTTTTTTGTTAAAGAACAATTTGTATATAGCAATATTTTTTGAATTTAATGATTTTTATTGCACTAAAACCAAGAGAAAAGGTTCTGATGCTATTACTTTAATGGCGATCCAATTGGGTGAAATGCAGCCCCTGGAAGAAATGAGTTGGACACCCCTGATTTAAAGGACCTGTGATGTAAATACAACCTTGTTGCTTTAAAACACATTCAAGATTTTTTTTTCTTTTTTTTTTTGTCTTCTTGGTTCAATTTTATGAGGCTGATTTATGTACAAATTGTCATGATTATTTTTTAATGAAAGTATGTTGACCACACATCACAAACTGATCATGTGGGCGTTAGACGTCCCTGTGTCGCTACCACACAGACTCTGACAAAACAACACGACAGCACTTTTGGCTAGATTTGGAGAGGCAAAAACACGTAATAACTTCTACCTTTTTGCATAGTTTCTGAGTGAAATAAATTAGTTGCTAATGAAACATAAAAGCTGCATGACAGTCCAAATGTAAATGTAACGCTTTACCTTCTGAATGTTCCCCATGTAGCAGTGAACTCGAACCAGGGAGAGATAATCCTGAGCACATTCATAGAAACGCAACGCTGAGTCCATTTCGGATTGGCTCTCCAGATACTGGGCCCACCATTTATAGATGTTCCTGATTTGATAAGATAGTTAGATTTTTATAGCAAATAATATACCATTTAACAAAAAATAATGGATAAATGTTGTTTGTATCCAAGCTGGAAATATGCACTCCTTACACAACTAGAGTATTAACTGTTTTCAATATTAAAAAAAAAAAACAACTGAATGGCAGGACTTACTTGTCTTTCATTTTGTCGACATATATTTCAAGAGATGATGTGTCATCCTGCAGCATTCTTGGCACTTCAACTCTGTGTGTGTCTGAATTCTCATAGCTATAAAAAAAAAAGGCAAATAATTGTGCATTATTTACTGAAAAAATAAAGTAACGGTAAAAATGTTTGCTTTATTATTATGAATCTGTCCTACAATGCAACTGCCTGGCTCTTGTCACCAATGGATTCCAGGTATTTTGCATAATTGTAGTACGTGGTACGCAGATGGATACGGTCATGATTGTCAGCCGTCTCTAAAGCCTGCTTCCATTGGCCAGAAGCCTGGTAGAAACTGTTGAGCAGGTCATAGCGTTGACAGCTCTTGTACAGCTTTTCTGCATCTTCCTGTAGAAAGACAGGAAAAGACGATGGAAAGAGATTTTTTAGTGCGGAAAGTCCCGTAGTCGTTTGTGTTGTGGAATGTTTAAACCTAAAAAGAGGGGCTGCTCTTTGTGGAAATGGGATGTGTCGATGTGGTACAGTAGATGCAAATACACAACCTTTAATATGAGTAAAGCATTTACACTAAAACTTGAGTATCTCACCGGCATCCCAAGCTGAATGGCCAACATGGCCACCTGGGCCTCCGCTTCAGGTTCAGCCTCGGCCTCCTTCAGTGCTTTTGCTGCCCTGGCATTTCCCATGTTCCCAAGACACACTCGTGCCACATCCAGCCTCCGAGTTTTCACACACATCCGTGCCATGTTCTCCCATACTGCTTTACTACAGGAGGAAGAGAAACAGGAGGTGATATTTCACTCACTGTAGTGACATTTAATATAGAAATCAGCTATAAACATGTTTAGTGAATGTATTATTTTATTACTCAATTGCTTGGTAAAATATATAATACATATACCAGATATAGCTAAAAGATAATTTCCATCTGGTGTACGGGGGTGGATGCCATTAAGGATGCACCAATCGATCGATCGATCAATCAATCAATCAATCAATCAATACTGTTCTTAAAGGTAAATAAAGACACACAGTAAAATACAATATGATATCATAGGACACATCACATTCAGATATTGCTGGTATATCACTGATTTTCAACCTTGGGGTTAGGACCCCACATGACGTCACCTGGAATTCTAATGGGGTCTCCTGAAATTTCTAATAATTAATAAAAAAATTACAAAAAACGTACTAATAAAAATATATGGTGAGTTGAGAGGGTCCAATTCCAATCCATAAAAGACAAACTGTGAAACTGAAACTGAAATACTGTGGTTCTGTTTATCTAATGTTCTTTATGGTCGGTTTCAGATGCTGCAGCTCTTTGATAATTTTTAGTTTGAGTTATTGTATGTTCAGTATTAATTGTCAGCCTTGTAAATACAAACTGGACTGATTGTACATATCCTGACCAAGGAAAATTTAATTCTCGCTTTGTGCAGTAATCTGAACCTGGCTTTTCTGCGTCCGTCCATAATAATATACATTATATAAACTAAATGTCATCTAAAATTAAAGTTTATTTGCAACATAGTAGACCAAACTATTACATCAAAAACAAATGAATTTTAGCAACAACAAAAAAAGTCTCTGTTTTGAATGTCTGGGGTTGCCAGACATTTGTGATGTTAAAATGGGCTCACGAGCCAAAAAAGGTTGGAATCAATGCACTATATGGTGTTATATTCTAGGTCATTTATACCTGAACCATTGCAGTACACATTAAAAAAAGGCCTGAAACCATTCCAAACATATGAAATACTTCATTATGTGCTGGCCCTAGGGTGACTCAAATATTTAACACATCATAAATTACAAGAAAACATCCAAAGACATTCAGATACAAAGACTAATAACAGCAGGATTTCAGACTCCATGCAAGATGTACTTCTCTCCCTTTCTGTCTTTCCTATTTTTTTTCTTGCTGACGTAAATCAACTCCCTCTTCTTTTGCTTCTATTGGAAATATAAGATTCCACAGCCATCTGGTCTCTATTTGTGTCCCCTCCTACCTCCTCGCTTTAGCTGATACAGATGTGGGCTGTTTATTAAAGTAAGGCAACAGGAAATACCCCAAATCTTTAGGGGCCATGGTATGAGAGGGGGAATGGAGGCCAACTCGAATCAAAGATAGCAAGGGCATGAGAGACAGACAATTATAAACACTGAATAGTTATCGCTCAGCCAAGCTATTGCCCTATATGGGCACAGAATACCAAGAAAAAGTTAGATAATTTGCTCAGAAAAGTGGAATCTGCTGCACATAGAGCGGCAAGATCTAGAGAACCAGAAAAGGAAAGACAAGAAAAGGAACAGGTCTACATTTGGCCTCTCTTCCCATCCTCTTTTCCTCTCAGGAAACACATCCTGTTGCTGGCTGACTGGGACAGTCAATATGTTTGTTGCACACGAGAGAGAGAGAGAGAGAGAGGACTACAGCGAACGCCCCCTGGGCTCCAGACAAAAGAATACACAACAGTGACGTCTAAGAGGGGGTCTTTTGGACATTCTCCCACACACACGCAAACACACTGACACATACACACACTTTTAAAGTGATCGTGAAGAAGCATGCTGCCTGTTTAAAGCTTGCTACAACTTTGGGCTGAAGTCTGGGATTATGACGGACATCAACTCCCCCACATTTCAACTCTGACCTCAAGGATTCGCAAAGGGAGACAGAGAGAGAGAAAAAAAAGAAACAAAGGGAGCCGGAGTGGAGGACTTTTTGTTCCAAGCAGCGGGGACTCCTCCAGTTATGTGACAGTCTTGGTGAAGCCTCGATGTGAACAGTGTCTAACAACAACAGTCCAGTCTGTGCTTTTTTTTTTTTGCAGCCACACACTTCCACTGGCACGTGGAGTGCAGAAGAGAAAAGACTCGAAAGAAAAGACAACATACTAAAAAAACAAGCTGCACACGCAGACAACACATCAGTGCATCAAGCAGAGCATTGAACGAAGGGAACACAGAAGAAAACTACAAGGTTGATAGAACAGCAATAAATTGCAAGGAGTGAGTCGAGCTGCAGCCACCCAGAGCCAGTGGAATGGACCTCGGTGACTGTTGGATAAACCCCTGTGTACCTGCGGCGCTGTCTGAGGAGGAGGGATAAGGACCTGCAACCAACCAACACCTGAATGACGATGAATGGAGATGTTCTTTAGCTAAACTTCAAGACATCACCATTGCCAGTTCCATCTGTGTGTGAGCTGAGGCAGCATAGCTAACAGCTGGAGCAGGAGGAGTAGGTGGTGGTGGCGGGGGAGGAGGAGTGGAGACAGGAGGTCCAGAACAATTCTGGTCCTTCTACCCCAGAGGAGAGAAGGGGTAGCAGCCAGAACTCTGAAGAGGAACAGGGACTGGAACGGGGACAAGACGGAGGAGGAGAGGTGGCGGCCGCCAGGGGTTCCATGGCCGTACAAAGGCTGGTGGCGGCGGCGGTGGCAGTAGCCCTGCTGTCACTGGTTCTAAACAATGTTGCAGCTTTCACTCCCAGCTGGGTCCTGCAGGCCCTGGAGGATGGACGCAAGCGGAGTGTGGGGCTGTGGAGGATGTGCCCCACTGGTGGGGAGAGGGGCCGTGATGACCTGCAGGCTGGACGAAAAGGACAGGGGACACAGAGACAGTGCGAGGGGCTGGGATGGGGGTCTGAATATGCAGGCTACCAAGAATCCCGCAGCACTGTCAGATGTAAGTTTTTACACCATCTTAACACTTGATTGAACAAACAACTGCCTCTTTTTCTATCATTGAACTGACTGACAGATTGCTTTGGGAGCAACAAAAAAAAAATATTTTATATCCATTTTATATCCATTCCAAAATGTGTGATTGTTTTTGTTTGCATTTCCAAACTGAAATATTCTGCACAACCAGAAGCTCTAATGTGTCATAAAAAAACACTATCAGGTAACTCATCATAATAAAATAAAATTAACATGATAGGAAAAATCTATTTCTGAATTATATCTAAATACTTTGCTTTAGATTGCTTGCAGACTGATGTATTAAAACATGTAAACATGATTCTGTGGCAGCGAGCCAAGAGTTTACAGGACGTACTGAACTTAAAGACAGTTGCATGTTGGGTAGTGTGCAGCAGTCTGAGTATACAGATGATCTAGATGTGCTTTCGGACTCAGTCAGTGTAGTCGTATATTTATATCCTTCACTAAATAAAGTTCCATTGAGAAAATCCCATTCAAGAACAAGCCTGGGAAACACTGCCCAACATTACTGGGCACAATGGGCAGCACCGCCAGCACTCAGAGAAGTTCCATTCAACAGTAGATGAACAGTTTTGGACTGAACTCAAGAAATTAAAACCAAAACAAGTTCCAATACAAACAAGGTGGAGCAAGTCATCAATTACTGATCTATTAATCTTTTTTTCATTGTTTGATACGATCATTCAGCCTGCCGTCACATCATCATGAACGTCCAATTAATGAATTTAGATGTCAGTAGAAGAAACATGACACAACTCTTCCTTCGTCCCTCAAGTGCAGTTTGACATGATGCGAGCCTGTAACCTGATGGCGACGATGGCCCTGACTGCTGGTCAGCTGATCTTCCTTCTAGGCCTGATGGAGTTGCCCTTCATCACGCAGGAATCACAGTGGTGGGAGGAGGCCATCGCTGCACTCTTCCAGCTAGCCAGTGAGTACCACAGTTTATTTCAAATGTTACACATCAAGCGTATCAGAAGTCTTACAAAAGTACCTCTCTGATCAAACTGCCAAGCAACTTTCCATCCAAACTACGCATAATCTACAAAGAATGTCACATGCTGCAGAACAAAGATCGTATCCTTTCTGATAGTTTGCCAACATTAAATTAAAAGCACACAACTGGCTAGACTAGCAATGATACCAGCAATGCTAATACCAACCTCTTTGGGTCAATACTGCAGGAAGAAAAGTAAAAGGCAAAAACATACACCTACATATGAAAAGTCACAACCAACCAAACCACTGTTGGGTAATTCTAGAATTTAATCTGATTTTTATCCTAGATTTATAGTAAAATGTAGACAGTGTTGGTAAAAGTATGTCAAACAATAAATCATATGGTGAAGCCAAGTGAAAAAATATAATTACAATGGATATTTACAGGGAACATCAGTTAATTCATTGGATTCCGAGGATTCTTTTGTCTTTATAGTGAGTATGTGACTTAGGTAATAAGCACCCAGTGTACGACAACACCCACATGTGCCAGTAAAGTTTCACTGGTTTGGTCTGAGGGAAGTGTGCTGTGTTGTGTTCAGCACTCGCTCTTTGCCACTTGGTATCATTGTGGCAGAGCAGCATCGATGGGTCGGCTCTGGGTCTAAATTTAGTCCTCATCCAGAATCAATGGGCCAGAGCTGTAGCGAGCCAGGGAGCGACTGTCGGGCGCCAGGATATCCCTGCTCAGGACGAGGAAATGTCTGTGACTACCTGTTATGCAAACCCCCAAGCTGAAGAAGGAAAAAGAGGGGAGGGGGAACGGACGGGAAAGACAGTTTCGACAGGGACTGTGTGTTTGTGTGTGCAGTGGCAGGAGGGATTATGTGCATGCATGTTTGTGTGTGTGACTGTGTGTGTTGTGATTGTGTGTTTATAGTGTGTTTTGTTGGAGAAATGTCCTGTGGTACACACGACAGAGGGGTGGGAAAAGCCACAGTCTTGATAAGATGGCCTAGCTTTTATGTCTGTGTTTACAAAATGACCAGAAGCAGTGGCAAATAAAAAGCCTCCTCTTTATCATTAGTGTCTTCGGCACGCATCGCAGCTTTTATCTTAAGACCTTGGTTGGAGGATTGAGACCCACCCAACATTAAGGTATTTTCCATTATTAGTCAAAAACGCCACCCAAACTTCAGCAACCAAGAACTCATCTCATCTCAGCATGTTCATTAAAAACATGAATAAATAAAACTTCACATCCCATTAATCTTTACTTTCAATGGATTAAAGTATCTATAATATAATGACACTAATAATGATAAGGAAGTGAATAAGACATTAGACGCATTCTACAAAAAAGAAAGAAATGCACACCTATTGTCCTGTTACCTAAAAATAGCAGTTCTTTTTTTAGAAAAATGTCATCCCCAATTTTACCTCTTTACCATATATGGTAGAAGTGTTAGTCGAAGGGATGTTCCCAACTAAAAACAGAACTCCCAGTAGAACATTTTTCAACACACTAAAACAGATGCAGTTTATATCAGTGTTTTACAATGTTAATATTAAACAAAATTGTTCTTCATTATGTCCGATCCTCTGGAATTTTAATAAGATTTTGACAAACTAATGCTACAACTAGGGCCTCCTACACATAAATGGAGGTTTTAGTGGTTATTTTTTTTCTTTTTTTTTAATATTTCTAGGATGACTGAGCAGACTTTATGTGAGAATAAAGATAGTGTTGGGGAGAGTAACTTTCTAAAGTCCAGAAGAATGATCTGAAGAGCTAAGGGAGGCTAATAATGTTAATAGCCTTGTTCTTTGATTACCTTCCATATCCAAATAATACATTCCTCTTTTAGAGTTCGTGAATGGGCTTCAGCTCAGAATGAATGGATGTATTTTGACTCATTACTCCCCGGAATGTTTTCATTATCACACGTATGAAAATGCACATCTATTCCAATCAGAGCATGGACTTATTATACTTATTATTATTAATTCTTCTATTACTTTTTAAGGAACCATCAACCTGTCAAAGGGACTAAGGATGGAAATTAGCCTAATGGCTACAATCTTTGTATATTTTGCTTTTTTTTTTAAATGCTATTTAATATATGCTGTCCCTTCATCAAATACATAAACTTGAAACTTGACTTCCATCTCACACACAACATTGATCGTTTCACACGAGGAGACACTGGAATGTGTTTTCTGAATGAACTCAGCTCTAAAAAGTCACAGGTCAGGATGTAAGTAATTTGTCTTTCAGCTGAAATGCCTCTTATTTCATTTTTTTTTTTTTTTTTTTTTTGCAAAGCTGTGAATTTTTATTTGGATGCTTTTACTGGTATGCGCCGGTTGAGGATTTACCTATTGTTTCTTTGTTTACAGCAGGATAATAGCACTTAGAAACCAGAAAAAGGAAGGAGGAATGTCGAATTATTGCTTCTCTGGAACGTACCAAAACAGAAAACAGATGTCACCCACAGACAAATATGCGGGAATTGATTTAGATTACTTAAAATCTGGTTCATTTAGGAAACAAGACCTTTTCATTTTCTAGGGGAAGGTCGAGGGAGACATTCAGAGAAGCAAATAATCCTGAGGTCATCAAGAATAAACCAAAATATTACTGACTAGAAGAAGCCAGAAGCTTCGAGATAAGACTTATTTAATTTTTCCCTGTGACAGATCATGTCAAATGTCTAGCAAATATATTAACCTCAGGCTTGGGGTGTGGAGAGAAGGGAAGGAAGGAAGGATGGAAAGAGGAAGAAGAGGAAGGAAGCTTAAAGATAAGTCTGTGCCAAATGAAAAAAAAAAAAAAAAGGTTCACATAGCCCACCCTGGCTGCTGGAACCTGGAAAGGAGATTATTCATTTTCTTGGATAAGGAGCCAGGCAGGTTAAACATGAATGGATTGAACAAACATTCTTGTGCGTAGACACCGGTGGTAGACACGCAATGATCCACACACAGTTGTTCACATCCTCATTTAAAACAATGACAGACATCTTACTGTAAAGGTAGAGAAAGAAATATAAATGACCCCCCCTCCCTCCACGGCGGTGTGACTGCTCCAGGAAACTGAATGATTCATATCCTAACGCACCAACATCTCCATTTCCAGTGATTATTTTTGGCCTCTAAATTTATAACAGCGTCGATGAGGCAGGTTTTTCAGATATCTCTTATTGTTTTACCACGGAACGGCTCCAGACTGCACTTGAACGCAGCGAGCGAAAGCATCACCGAAGAAATATGTCAGGACTCTAATACACGTGAAATGTTAAGGAATGAGGAAACATATAGTCTATAGAGGCCCAATATCCGCTTTAGATAAGTGTTTGTCGGTGTAATGTAGATAAAACAAACTAAAGATCAGAGAGACAGCATGAAATTGAAGGCTGCATCGGGCCTCGCATGCAAACAGGAGTTCCTCGCTGCGTGAGTTAAAGCACCGTGAATCAAAGAATCACAGAGATAAAGCATCTCAAAGGCGTTTCCAACTGTATATTCATTCTCTGATATTTTTACTCTATTGATCTGGAGATCTCAGAAGTTCTTCCTCAGAGGAAACAGATTTTCAGATTCAAAGGCCACACACAGAGCTGCTGTTAAACTATGAGGGGATGGATGTCTAAATGTGGACACGCATCCCATAAATAAACGTAGCTATGAACTGTGGCCTTTAAAACTTTCAAGAAACACTAAGCCACATAATTATGCGTGTTTAATTCACTCTTCCTAAACATTCCTATGAGGTAGAAAATCCAGAAAGTTTGACAAATTATAGATTTTAATAATGAAATAAATACAGGGTTTGTAAAGATTTTTCAAGGTCAAATTCAAGCATTTTTAACCCATAAAGACCCAAACACTGACAACCAAAACCATCTACTGATCTAAAATGTAGAATCATTTCTGAACCACTATCAATACGTAAAATAATTGGTGTAAAATAAAATTTTTCATCCTTTCCTGGTCTTCAAAGGCTCTGTAGTGAACGTGAAAACACCGTCATCTTCTACAACACTGATTCACTAATAAAACCCATGGAGTTTGATCAATGACAGCGGATGGAGATGCTTGTTTTTAGATTCTGTTATTGATAATGTTGTGAAAAACATCACTTTTTCTTCTGTTCTCTGTTTTTCATATAAGAACCATCAATTTTAATCTGAACATCTACATGACCTGTAAATTAAATATAGGAAAATACCTGATTTTCACTGAAAAAACACAAAATACAGAGGATGATGTTATAAGAAATAGTAATAAATCACTTAAAAAGGTTAACTATAGAGAAACATTTATTTGAAAAGTGCCACAAAAGTAGCTCTGGGTCTTTATGGGTTAAGGGTCATTTTCAAACTTTTCCAGTACAGCATTTTATCAATGAAGTAAAATGCAAATCTACAGGAATAAATATATTCATGATTTTTTTTTTTTTATCACAATGATGTGCATTGTATTATGCTATAAACATCTAAAGTTATGTTTCATAATAGCCAAAAGTTTAGAAATTATAAGAGAAGACAAAATTTTATCCAAAAAAATAGAAGTCATTTAGTGTTCTTCAGACACACACACACACACACACACCCACACACACCAAAACAAAGAATTAGATAAAAATGTACCTGAAGTCCACCTGAGAACATTCACTAATTTTGTTTTTTGACATAAAGTTTTATTTCTCAGAATGTATCAGCTCTCTGTGACTAGTCTTGGCATGTAACCATGCAGAGTAAATATTGACAATAAATAAGTAAATAAATAAATCACATCCCAGTTATAACTGCAAATATTTTTTAACACTTCAAAATTCAAGCACTTTTCAGACTTCAAAAGCACAACATTAAAATCCGAGCACTTTCAAGGATTTTAAGCATGTGTACGAACCTTGTAAATAACAGGAAAACACCAGACAGCTAATTAATCAACCTGACAAAAATGTGGCACTGTTGGAAATGTACTATTTTTAACTGTTGAACTGAACACATCAGTCAAAGTAATGAATACCTAAATGAATAAAACAATAAACAAATAACTGGTTAACTGAAGGTTAAACTAAACTTAAAAATCTTGGTTCCTTGAGGTCAGACTTGTTTATTTGACGATATAATTTATCATCAAAATCAGTAATTCCATCCCAAAGGCCTGATATTCATTAATTCATTTTTGACTGTAATGTACCCCAGTGTTTCCCAACCAGTGTGCCCAGTGTTGTATAATAACGAAGTAAAAATACTTCACTACTGTACTTAAGTACATACTGGGAGACTTTGTACTTTACTC
>JAPSES010000109.1:11927686-11963560 GCA_029822895.1 Maxillicosta whitleyi
TATTTCATGAGTGGATTGTACCCACTTATCTAGTGGTTTAGAGTGGAAGGAGGTGTTGAACCCTTTAGGGTTTGAGCTTATTTTACCGTTTTTCAACACTTCAGATTTTGTTTTTATAGAACACATAGAAAATGTTAACCATACCTGTGTTTGGGATCATTTTTAGAACAATTTCACCTATATTGTCTGATGATCCTTTTTACACTTTATATAACTTTATTCACACATTGGACCCAAAAAAAAAAAATTTTTTTTGAAGAAAAAAAATGTTTTTACTGTGGAAACATAAAGGTACCTAATTATCTATTAATAATAACCTCAGGTTTACATGGTCAATCTATGTCAAACAAAACCTTTTCGTTATAATGCTTCAATCACCACAGAGGTTTAAAGGGTTAACCCTTTAAAACTCACAATTACCTTTGTTATAACTTCCAAATGATTGTGTTTTTTTTGTTTTTTTTTGGTTTTCCCCATGTGATCTATCACATCATGTAGATGGACATTAAAGGTTATTAGAGTAAATCAGGGAAAATGATCTATAAACAAGCACTCATTTATCAAACTCCACAGGTTTACTGGTAAATAAAAGTTGTGGAAGATGACTGTTTCCACATTTACTACGGTGCCTCTGAACATCCAAATGGGTCATATCTGACTGATGAAAAAATGACAAATTATATTTTACACTATTAACATGTATTGATCCCAGATATTAAACAGTTTAGATCAGTAAGTGTCACTGGTGGATGTTTCTTTATGGGTTAAACCTTGCTCATGTTTCAATGACGTAGCATTATACAGTTATAGTGCATGTTTGTGTTGACAAACTGTGATAAAAAAATAATAATAATAAAGCACCATCTGCGGTAGGGTAATTACGTACTTAATGGAATCTCATCTATATATGTCTTGATGAAGAACTTCGACTTTAACATAACACCTCAATATTGAACTAATATATACAGTACAAGAAAATATGCAAACACAAACTTCTGCAAAAATGAGACAAACACACAGAATACTTTTATTCCTTTTATTTATTTTCCTAATCTTACTTTCACTGCTTACCTTAAAATTTTCTCTTTTTACAATGACTGAAATTATATTTCCCCAGTAACAATTAGGATTAGATCATTTGGGGATCTTCAAAAATAATATACAGCTGTAACCAATACGGATATAATTTATACATTTATCTTTGAAAATAGGAATAAATTTCAGTTTTACAATTTCTGCTTTCTACAATATTCTTTTTATCTTCCCATGTCACATAATGGCAAGCCATGCACTACTACAGTAGTGATGTTTGTGCCTTGAGCAAACTTTCTTTGGACACTGGAAGTGAGTGTGAAAGAGAGAAAGAGAGAAGTTCACAAAAAATGACAGTTCATATTTACAGTTTAGGTTTCATCATTATAATTTAACAAACTGACAGTCACATGGTCAGTGCTTTCCCCCAGGGCTCATCATCAGGTTAGTTTAGAGGCAAAGTTTGAGACACAGAGGCACAGTGTTTAGACTAGCAGGCCAGTTTGTTTCTTTCTGGGACAAGCTGGAAAATACACCTGCTGATTTTTGTTTTAATGGAAACTGAAAGTGTTACCTCAGACCCTGATAGTTCAAATGATCAGCTTTAAGTCAAACGTCTGTCTTTGGTCATTTGGAAAGAAGCGGGAGTTAAAGGAGAAACTGGATCTGGTTAAAGTGCAATCACCTCCAGCTCTGCTAATAAAAGGGAATGTTTTTTATCAGCTCGGGTCTCACCTGTTGTCTGGTTTCTGTTGCCACTTGCGTTAGTCTTGTCAAAACCAGACACTAAAACACAAAACAGGGAGAGCGTTTGCTGTAGTAGCCTGCTGTGCTGAGATATAAATCTGTTTCCTCTTACATCATTGACTTATTACGTTGAGCAATAAAGACTTAAATATTGAATGGGGAAAACTGTTCAGTCACACTAATAAAGGCAGAAAGCTGAACTCAGCGAGCCTGGATATGAGGTTTTCGGTGTCATATGGTGTCGATATAAGGTCTCACAATCTACAACTCCACCGATGAATATTATTTCAGATGGATTTATCAGTGAAAACAAAGTGAAACAACTGAATTATAGATATACAATAATAATAATAATAATAAAAAAAATTCTGTGCAGTACCTGACTCCATCTGGGAAGACGACAGTACAAATTGCAGACTCTGCCATATTTCTAAAACCACAATCCTGAACAGGTCAAAGCCACATCAGCATTATGGAAGAGTGCAACAACCTCAAAACAACCACTGAGCAGCTCACATTCAAGCTTTTGCACAGTACGGTAGCTCAACCAAACGCAATATAGCTTTAGAACAATTCTCTTAATTCAATAAATTCTCTCTCAGTGTATTCATAGAGAACTGACCCTCCCCCTCCCCCCCTCCCCGATTTAGATTTCAAAAATACCGATGTACAAACATATTTTCAGCAGAACAGATCACAAGAGAGTTTGTGAGTTGTCAAAGGATGAATAAATATCTTTGTGTGATTTTTAAACAATAAAGAATCCAACAGATACTGTACACGCTACATGCTAGAGAAGAATACAGGCAGCTGTTTCTCAGCATAAGACAAGGAAAAAAAAAAAAAAGGTTATTTTCCGACTATAAAAATACCTAGAATCTAGAATGAGTGTAGAAAAAACTTTACATGTACAAGTCATTTACATCCAAGGCCATTTTCCATGGAGTGGCAGGTGAAGAAGAGCAGTGACAGAGACTGAAAGAGGTGATCGGAGTGAAAAAGAGGAATTCTTCTTAGCATGTTGTTTTTGTACTGGTGCACAATGCCATGCGGTTCGGAGAAAATACACAACCTTTCCGACTGCCCTTCAATTTGGAATCCATACAGACATCTGGTAGGGTTCGTCTGACACCAAAGTCTGGTTTCAGAGTGAAACGTAAAAGTCCAGAGAAGTGGCCAAACGGTACCAACGAGCACAGCATCTGTCTAATATCAGTCCTCCTGCTGCAGATGCTGCTCTAAGACAAAAGAAAATAAAGCGCCATTGTTTTTTTGTTTTGTTTTTTTTCCCACATCTCCCTGCCACAGGTGTCCACTTTCTTGCTAAAGCATTATTGCTACTTTTGTCTGCCGTGCCTCCTCATTTTATCAGTAGATGGGGTTTAAACAACAAACATTTCGACACACAATTGCAGACGGTCCGGAATTATTCTTGAGTATTTTCATTTTAAGCAGAACTTTGTTGGTACGTGTGTCTCTCTAATGAATCATCTTCATAGGCTTGAAAACTACCTTCATTAACAATTTTAATCCCTTCACGATAAACATATTCTCTCTACAAAACATAGTAGAACGAAACAAAACTTAGTGCAAAGTACAACCATTTTTTCTTCACATACAGTCAGCGTGTTTCAGTTTTGATGTCAGTTTTACTAAATACTTTTGTGCAGAAAAAAAAAAAAATTTGTAACCTAAATAATCTTGCTCCCTATCACTTTCACTCAGCGAGGGAACACTGGGATCAGGTGGGCTGTATTTAACAAATTAAGATACTAAAAAGAGCACCACAAATTCCCATATTCACACCAGTTTCCCTTTATGTTTGATTCAAGTGTTTACAAAGTGAACATATCAGTATATATTTCTCATCAGTTACAGTGTCCATTTTACACTTTCATTTTATGTCAAAAAATATTACACAGTCAAGGGAAATGTGGAGCTTTTTTTTTTTTATCTGAGGTATCCAGCCCACCTGAACTCCAGGACCCTGTTTCATTGTAAAAATAAATGAGATGAAGCGAATTATACGCCACCCGGTTCCTTCATGTGCGACGCTTACAGGAATGATCGAGTCATTCCTATTCTCTCCCACCTAGTGTCATCAAGCTTCGTGAAAACCTTCTGATAACTCAAAGCTAAGAAGGAAATGTCAAACACCACACACACACACACACACATATAAACCCTCCGGGCATTTCTCAATTTCAGCCTCTAGAAATGTCCCCTCACTTGGGTTGACTGGAAAGATTAAACTTTGTTAAAGTAGGCAACACAGCAAGCGTAAAACAAATCCAAAAGAGAAGTTGCGACTACTTTTCTCTCGACCGGAGCATCATACAGCCGTGTATGACTTGATTAAAACACGTTTCAGCCCGGCCCTGGAGATCACAGCCCGCATGCCGCCGTCCCAGTACCACTTCACAGACTGAACTGAGGCATGTACGGTTATGTAAAATTCAGAAATACTTTGCTCACCTTTCTTTTAAGGCCTTTAGGTATAATTGTCTGATCCTTTTTCTTTTAACTCAAGTCAAACATTGACACTTTGCTTTTGGATCGGGATGGGAGGGTTTTCTACTTTTAGCGATACCGACCTCTTGCACACATTCGCAAACACTCTAAAGGAGACTCAGGTCCCTCTAGCCAAATACATGGAAGTCACCAGAACCCAAGTGTATTCAGGAGGGTGAACACATACACTCACAAATAAGCACAGACTCCAGGGATATTAAAACTAAAAATAGCTTATTCTTCACAAACATGTCTTCAATTCTTCTTTTTGGGGAGTTTGATGAATTGAGCGTGTCGTCGTCGTCCTACCAAAAATGGTGCAAGTTTATATTTTTACATCCTCTCTTTGTAGTTGGTGTTTTTAGCCAAGTCTTCCAGTATTATTTTATCAGCCTGAGGAGTGACTGTGCGAGGCCCTCTGGCTGTTTGTGTAAAGGTGTCGGTCGTCTATTTGACCTCGAGGATGGAAGGATTGGACTCCATGATGGCCACAATGATTTTGTCGATGTAGTCCTGGAGTCTGTAGTTGATCTCCTCCTGTTTGTGGATAGCCTCCATCAACTGAAAAAAAAGAGAAGCAGAGGTTAGGAGAGGGAAAAAAAAACAAAAAACAGATGTGGAAAAAAAAAACTGTTGAAAAAGGCTTCTTTATATTTGTACCTCAGTACGGGACACTGAGTTGATCTCAGCTGCCAATGAGTCAGAGAAAGAAGCCGACATCAGGTTCTTGGCTCCCTGGATGCTCAGGTTGATGATCTGTCCATTCAGCTCATCATTCTGCTCCTTCAGGCTGCGGTTGTCCTGGAGATGTCAAGTCAAAAGTAAGGACTTTTCAGCAGGAATGTTTAATGTGCTTGTGTGCCTGCAGGATGACTTATGTCATGAAATTCATAGAGAAGGAGAACAAGAAGTAAAATAATACATGTGGCTCATATTAATGTGTGTGATTATACTGCACCATCAAGATATTTCTAATAATAAAAGTGAAGAGGTTGAAGAACCACAGTAGGTATTTCATAGAACAGAACAGATTAGATAGAATAGAATAGAATAGAATAGAATAGAATAGATCTTCATTGTCACTGTTACGGGAATAATTAAAATGCATTTAGGAGCTCTGTTCCGTTTACCAGTAAAAACACTTGTAAGACTGTATTAAAATATCACAAAATACTGAAAAATTTAGGTGTGTGCAAATCTACAAGATGAAATATTAAATATACTTATGCTACTAAAGTACTATTAAAAACTACTACAAATATACAAAAAGTTAAATCTATAGTACAGATGAGAAATATATACAACCAATAAGGCAGTATAGGATATAAACAAGGTAAGATTAAAAGACTCATATTTATCTAAACCCACTTTTATTCGTCTTTGGTTCATTTATTTGTGTATTTGGACCTTAATAGTATAAATAAAGTTTGAATTTGACCCCTCCAGGTGCTGCAAAAATATCTTTATATTCATTTTGGCAAAATTAATTTTAATTCCTGCTTAATTTCTTATGCCCATAACAAGTTACACCAGAACATTTGCACATATAAGGTCAAGACTTCTGACTAGTATTTCTCAGAGTTGTCCATACTGAAAATATGTCCAAAGTTTAAGCGGATTACTTAAGTGTCATTACTCTGAAAAATGATTGAAGATGGACCTGTGGAGTTGAATCAATGAAGAATTCAATGTAGACCACAGGGAAATGTTTATAAATGCACAATTCCATTAAAAAAAAAACAACGTATCACTGCTTTAAGAAAAAGATGTTGTGTTGTGACTATTGCACTGAAGTACAGTGAGTATCACACTGTCCATAAAGGGGGTGGGGTGGAAGTACATTTAGCGTTTCTATTTGCCTTTTGTTTTCAAGTTTTTATTATAAGAAACTGTCTGGTTTTTGTTGGAGTTTTACAGGAATTACGATAAAAACCTTGATTTGTAGTAGCTGATGAAAGCATGCATGGTATTAAATGTGATGGACAAAACAGTTTTTTGTTAAAGGTCTCACATTGTTCAAAGCCCTTTTATTCTTACGCACCAGGAATAATTAACACCGGGAGAAAACAGGGCAAATATTTCATTTTAATTTGTGTTTAGATTTTTATGTTTGCACAGCCTTTTCCTTTTTTTTTTTTTGTACTGCTATTTTAGTTCTCCTTAACTGTAATGACATCAGTACCTGTTTGAGTCGTTTAATTTCTTGTTCCAGCTCAGCTTCACGGGTTCGGGTCTGATACTCCTGCAGCCCTGCACCAGGTGTGCGCCCCCTCTTTGCTTCAGCCTCCAACTTGTACAGCTGTAGGTGCTCGAGTTGTTTACGCAGGTCTTCAATAAGCTGCGGGTACAGAGGTCAACATCTTAAAACTTAAAGCAACAACTGTGATACTGTGTAATGTATATTATATATTATGTATAATGAGTACTTCATACACAGACAAACCAACCCCACCTCCTGAGTGCACTCCTTTTCCTTGTGGTTCTGGTGGCGCTCATGGCTCAGCTTATCGTGCATCTTCCTGCGAGACTCCATCTCCTCCTCCAGCCTGTCACTCATGGCCTCCGTCTCATCCTGCAGCTTCCTCTTCTCCTGTGAAATTAAAATCAAAAAGGGCACATGGATGAGTCAGAAAAACTAATAATGATACCCTTAGAGTGAAAAGATCATTATAGAAAGAGGGATAAAGGGAATAAGGAAGTATTGCTCTCACCTCCTCCAATCTCTCTATGTTTGCTCGTAGACAAGGAACACAGGACCTCAGTTCACTGTTCTCCTCATCCAGCTGCTGCAGCCTGAAAAAAAAACAAAAAAAAAACAAATAGAAAAACACCTACGGTCAGAGCAGATGTATTGATTTAATGACCTTTTTCATACTCCGAAAATGAGGAAGATGCTTCTCCGTGTTGTTCATTTTGATTGTCTGCTGCCTCTTGACCAGGTCATTATTGGAAAGCAGAATCAGTTCTCAACTAACTTACCTGGTTAAATAAAGGTTAGATCAAATAAAAATACAGGTAGTCTTCGAGTTATGAACGAGTTCCGTTTCTACGCTGTCGACGTAAACTGAATTTCCACATCGGAATTAACCCTTTAATACCCCTAAATCTCTAAATAACTTTCCAAATAAATGTATTATACTTCATATTAATAAAATAAACTAAAAAATAAGATACTGTACTTAGTGTACGTACAGTATACAGTACGTATGTACAGTAATAGCAGACAAGATTCTGGCGTTATAAAGTCAAAATAATGTAAGTTAGGTACGTCGTAACCTGAGGACTACCTGTATATATTAATTGAAAACTTTTGTTTAGGATTTAATGATTAGAAATATATAAGGGATGTTAACTTCTGTGCAGAACCCACACAAACTTCCTCTGGTTGAAGTCACCTTTAACACTTCTCTCTTAAAATTCCAAATATTTTAAATAATGATACTAAATTTAATCGCATAAGGGACTGTGCTTACAGTGCAGGGAGGAATCTTTAATGATTGTTGACAATTCCTACAACTCAGTGGCAGATCATCGCCAGGGGGTGGCAGTATGGAGTCACACTACAGATAAGAAAACATACAACTGGCTTATGAAATAACAAACCCACCCCCTTACAAAACATTAACTGTTACAGATGGATGATATGTTAAAGAGAAAAACCTGAAGGGAATGTTGTGATGAAGACAATGCCTCCATCCACAGGGCATCAGAGGGCTCATAGAATGGTTTGAGAATTATGAAAATGATGTGAACTGCATATTACAGCCCTGGCAGTTAATAGATTAAACTAAACAACTATGAGAGAATTTGGACCGACATGTAAATTGTGCTCTCTGCCATTTGTGTAAACACCAAGTTGAGGAATATCTTTCAGAAGGATGATGTTCATCCCTCTATGAGTTCACTTGTAGAATCAATGCTATGCCATGGTGAAACTATTCTGGTGGCATGTGGCTGACACAGTGCTAAGATGTTATATTGACCTGACCCTGATCCTCCTCCTCTCTGCTGGTTATCATGTTTGTAACGATTTACACTACAAAACAATGTGCACTTGAAAACCCTCGGCCTTCAGTCCACACCAAAGTTTTTGCACATATGGACAGACAGATGGATGACAAAGTGATAACAATACCCCGTGGCAAGGGCCGAGGGTAAAAAGGATTGCAAAAACCAAGAAGTATGTGCACATCTGTTGCACAATAAAATAGCTGTATTAATTTGCTGCCTCCAAGGATCTATTAAAGTTCTTAGATTTCCTCACCTGGACTGCAGGTTTTCCAGCTCCAGTCCCCTCTCTCTCTCCAACTTGCTCAGGGCCTCCTTGTGACGGCGATTCTCTTGCTGAAGTTGCTCATCGGCGTACAGCTCCTGCTCTTTCAGTTGCTCCTCAAAAGCATTAGCCCGGTGCACCAGCTGAAGGTTTTCCTGGCGTAGCCGTGCATGCTGCTCCCCTGAAGCCTCTGACTCCTTTTCTAGTTCTGCCACTCGGCGCTCAAGCAGCAGCACCTGCAAAACGCACGGCAGATACGGTCAACTGAGCAGCCCCTCTCTGTGGATTTAGTGAAAACGTAAAAACAGGATGATCTGAAAGCTGGCGGCTCTGAATAGTTTAACTGACCTTGTCTGTGATGTCGTTATCAGCAAGTTCCAGGATGTCCCGTGTCAAGTCGCTCATAGTGTCCAGAGTCATTGAGCTGTTCTGGAGTAGATGCCTATACGTAGAGAGGGAAAAATGTTATTACTATTTCGTCATCATTTATTTCCTTATGTAAAACATCAACTATTCTTTGCAATTAAACACAAACTATAAACCATTGTTGTCTGAATTGAGGAAAATGATTAATTTACCTTGCTACCTTCTTGCTGGACAGCCTTTTGCCCGCACTGGATAGGGAAACAGAACAACAGGAAAAATGGTCAGGAAGAGAGAAAGGATAAAGGAAAGAGACACCATCTCTTGGTTTTCCTCATCTACAACCCCCATCCCAATCCAACGCTCTGCTAGATGAGCTCCACTGAAGGAAAAAAAAGGCCATGATGAGATGGTTCTGTACTAAAACACGTCACAGCAAACGAACACAAACATATGCTGAAAAAGTGATGAACAAGAGCTGATCCAGGGTCAGTTTAGCCAGGACAATATGAGTAGAAGTTGTATTCGTAAGTCTTGTTCTTTGTGTCACAAGACAAATTTGTGAACTATACACTGTTAATAAACATGTCAGATACCGGCCAGTTTTCCTAGATCAGCAAGCCTGTTCCAGTAAAAGCATTACGGCGGAAAGCTCAGCGCTTCTTCTGCAAAAACTTAACTGAAATATGAAGGCAATGACATGGAAAAAACACTGACAAATACTCACCTGTGATACTTCAAGTTATTTTACATCTACACACCATTTTTGGTTAATTGATCACATCACTCTATTAGCGTAAAAAAAAGAAATGAATGAATAGATGAAAATGGTTCATTTTCTAGATACCTGCTTTACTCACTTACTATGAATTAACTAAGCACACAACACTCACATGTATAGTGGGTGCAGGTGATACTTATTTGTGGAAAGCCTGAAAGATGGGCTTAAAATACTTGCACGTTACTATAATATGTGTGTGAATACAATCCACGGCATAAAACACACACCATGCTGTCGATAATCCCACACTGCATGCAAACATTACAGTATGATGGAATGCGTGGTTTTTAGTCAGCACTGCAAACACTCACACAGACTGGCAATCGGAGTGGGCAGTGAATAATGTGTTACCTAGTCATCTCAAGGAAATTGAGGCGAGTGGAGAGGTCCTCGAGACGACTTATTTGTTTGTGACACTGGCTACAGAAAAAGTCCAGCGCCTCCTCCCTGAGGAAGCTCTGAAAGCAGTCAGGGAGAGGAGCGGTTGCACTGGAAAGAGGGAAGAGGAGGAAAGGAAGAGAAGGAGTGGTGAGTGACAGACAAGAAGGGGTGCACTGACATGGGACAGGATACCTTGGGGATGTGGGGGTGTAGGGGGGTCGCAGTAAAATCACAAGGAGTGAGAGTGGACCGTGTGGGCTTCACTGGGTGAGGGAGACGTAAAACAGGTTGTGCTGTCGGGTTGTGGTTTATCTTCTGGGAGGTGTGATGAAATAAAACACTTCAAGAGATGCAGTGATTTTTCTTCAGTGCTGATAAGACTTGTAACTCTCTACTGCGAGGCCTAGGTAACCTTGGCATCTTTGAATATTTAACAGCCAGCAGAACTGTAACATACCGCATATAGTTACTGTACATCACAAATAAACCATTAAAGGAAGAAGCAGCGCAGTGTAGCTTATTTTCATTTTAGGATGCCAGTATCCTCTCCTCACATCACCTCTACAAGCTAATTGTTGATTCTGGGAGCAATTCAGGTTTGAGTTGTGTAACAAACTGGCACAGATTCCTGTTTATGTCGGCAAAAAAGGCAGAAAGCCTTTAGGCAGCACCTTGAGTGTCACTTGATGGTCATATGCACTGTCATACTGAGCGATTTTCTTCTCATTGTTGCTCCAGCGCTGTGTGTCTGTGTATAACACAAGGAACCCAACAGCGTGCATAAAAAAGTACAGTAATATGTAAATAGATATATGTGGAGGTGTGTGTAGGCTGCACTGGCTACATGTGCAAACCATGAGTGTGATTGGATGACGCATCCACACTGAGTGGGTGAAGTCTGTGGGTAGTTTGTTTTGAGTTTTGTTTGATTCGTCAGCCTAACAACCAGTTTTCTACAATACATATATGTGATGTCACCTTCCACATACTTGAGCTCAAATCATTTTTTAACAATTAAGTTATTACAGAATCAATTTAAAACAGAAAAAAAACACCGTAGTGTAACTATTAGATTGAAACAATTATTTTGCATAATCCTGATAATCATCACTATAAAGCCAATGGGATACAATTAAGAGAAATGTTCTCATCACCATTTTTTGTCACACATTATATGTACTGCGCAAATGAACTGTTGCCCATGAAGTTGGAATAAAATATTTGTATTGTATTATTATTATTATTATTATTATTAATATTAATATTTTTATCATGAAATGACTGCAACAATGTGTTTTATTCTTGATAAAATGTAACTGTGACTATGAATAGGAATAAAAAGAGGAATGTGTCTGAAATTAAAAATGTTCCAACTTTATGGACAGTGAATAAATTGTTGCCAAATCACACTGTTGGTATAAACTGAACAGACAAAACCCAAATTACTAATCACAATTATTTGTACGACTATTAATAATCAGCTGCAATTTTATTCTCGTGCCCATTTTATGTGTGCATAGCATAACATTCTCAGGGTTCCCACTCGTTCCCTGAAATTGTTTTCCAGGACTTTTCTGCCGTTACAGAGACAAGTAATCACATCATAATCTAACACATTCCCCTATCCCCTTATTCTTTGGAAGTGTTGTTTTATACAGTTGTAATTTGCATTTGTGTCTATGTTTATTACTCAGATGTTTGATGTGCACTCTATGGCTATAGTTTGTCTATGAAAAATAATTATGACAAATATAATAATGCAACACACCCACAGATTACAGTGTAGCACTTCATTAGCCTGACAAACTGGAGTTACAATGTTCAAATGGACAACTCTCTCTCTTACTTTCTCTCCTGCACTCCTCTAAAATTATTTGTAAATTTTCAATAAAACTATTTCCTTTGTTTCTTCTCAGTTCAGGCACACAAGGTCATAAGGCAGGGTGAGAATAAATAATTTTCCAAGATAACTTAACCGTTTCCAGAACATTTGACCTTTTTACTCATTTTCCATATGTTTTCAACAACTGGAAAATTAGTCAATCATTTTCCAGGTTTTCTAGGAACCCTAATTCTATTCTACTTCAATGTATTGCACAGCTCTCTGTTTCAACAGCCATTTTTACATGAAGGATACTGAAACATCAGCTACATTATTACTTTCTTATGTTAATACATCCCTTAAAATTCATAAAAACAAGTCTGTGGTTCAATGAATCTTTCTTTGTATTAATTGTAACAGTGCTATTAGTGCCAAATCAGCTAGATATCTTATTCCATATTGTCAATGGGCAACAATAACAACACATTTAGCAGATACGAGCTTCCTGGCAAGGCAAATCGTAGAAATATCACCCAAGTGGGAATTAGGCATTATCCGGCTTAAATTCTCTGATGAAAACTGAGCAGGGGGGGAGAAGATAACTGAGGAAAAAAACGTCAGTTGGAGTTTCACTACAAATCAAAGGCACGGTGAAGAGGAAGTGTGTTTGGATTTTGCGGAACACTTTGCTCTGCTTGAGTCCAATCACATGTATATATGCTACCCCAGTCCAATACCAAAGCTCGCTTTAGTCAATGTGAGTGCAATAAATGCAATGTAACATCCACCATCTGTCTCCCAGATGACCTGGCAACAGAAGCCAGCCCAGACTTTAACAACCTGACTACTCAACACCAACCAGTAGTGGGGCTGCTGATGTTTTAAAACCATTTGTAAAAAAAACTCCCCATTTTTGATAATGTAGCAAAAATGAGGGTAAGACCAATGGAATTTGTATTCACCCCGATTATCTCGCCTTTTACCAGAAAGGGAGGCAGACAGGAGAGAAGGACGGCTCCAGATAGCTCTTATCAACATCTGACCTCAGTGTCTTTGTTGTAACAATACATTTTTTACAAAGGCATTTGATGAACATAGAATATAACAGTTATAAATGGGCTGTTAAAAAAAATTGCCATTTACCAGATAGAGCAAATAAAATTAACATTTACATCAGCTGAATCATCCCATTTTCAAAACAAAAAGAAATAATACCAGTTTAGAAACACTGTGGTTCACAGTTCAATATGCATAACATTTAATTAGTCTTCATCTGAATTGATTCCATTACCCTAGGTTTGTGTGTTTTGAGTTTAGTTGTTTAGTGAAGACACACTCTTACCTGGGTGAAAGCAGTGAGGAGCCATTGATCTGCTCAGGGGGCTGTATGACAGGGGAGTCACCCTCCCCTTCAGTCACCTCCACACTGGTCTCCAGCAGCAGCTCTGAGGTATTACTCTCCCCGAAGTCCTCGAAGTGCTCCTCCTCTCCGCCAATGACCGACACCAGGGAGTGGTTGTGGAGCTCTGAGTTCAGCGAAAACCTGAGAGAAAGGCAAGAATGGAATGTTTTATGTAGTCACTTGATACAAAACAACAATGCGGTTCTCTTAATGTTCCAACCAAAAAAACAGGAATAAATGTGTCAAGGTTGGACAGTAACAAATGGACCATAATTAATCTCATATGGGACAGAAATAGAACCATCTCTTTAGGGCCATTGCTGGGTCTCTTGCACACTTGTCACTATGAAATATTCTCCTGGTGAAAACATGTCTCAATAGTTAGTGTTGTCCCTGCGTAAAGGTGACACCCACCCCTCAAATGACAGAAAGGAGAAATGTCTGATCATCAACTGTTTTCATGTTAACATGTTTCATTAATTCTAGAAATGCTATTGCTGCAAGTAACTTACTATTATTATCCTCATTCATACTTAGGTAATTAAGGAGAGCTATTGAAATTGAAGCATTTTGTTGCTTCACAAGGTTAAAGATCTTTGACGCAAGTTTCTAATCCATTTCATAGTCAATCTTAAGTCTGAACTCAGGCTTAAGAAATCAAAGGCTTTACCAGTAAAGCAGGGCCCATTTCAGACTAGACTGTCATAGTATTTGAGCTTTAGTAACTGGATACCAAGCTCTATATATGTTGGCAAACTGGTCTCATGGACATAGCAGCCTCAAACTGAATTGGGCCTAAATCCCAACAAGTACAATTAATCTTCCCCTGAGGACAGCAGCAATCTGGACAACTTGGACAATGACTCGTCTTCAAAGGTAATCTGTTAATTCACATTAATCCCAACTGGCTGCTTTGGCTGAAAGAACATGTTTTGTGCTTCACTGGTTACCAAGATGGCAACAGTTCAAACATGTGAGAGGAGCGTTCATGTAGGTTGGATGTAGGTCAAGCTTATGTGATGTCCTTAACGGTGCTCAGAGAAAGGGCTGCCACTCACTAATTGCCTGGCTTTTACACAAATGAACAATAAACAACCGGATTAATCTCAAATTGGCTGGCTTTTATAAAGCTGAACAAAAATAAACTGGGTGAATCTCTAAGCCTGTGCTGTGATTTCCTTTTGTTCATTTACAAGAGTAATAAACAACAGAAAATAAACTCCTTGATCTTCACTTAATAGGAAATTTGGAAAGCTGGAACTTTCCTACTGTCCCAACAGGATCTATTAGATGACTTAAACATACAGGATGAGGATGTCCATATCAGCAGAAACACTACTGCTTTCTCAGCATACAATGACAAGACTCATTATTCTCGTCTGCAAGAACACTGTCAATCATCGGTTTAATATGGAGTCAAACATTTACTTAAATGAGCTCATCAAAAAAATACAGCAATTAAAATCATCACTAAGTCACCCATCATAATTGAAAAACACAACACTTCAGTTTCTTTAAACTACGACTGAATGCAGTTTTCAGTACAGTAAGCTCTGTCAAATATTTGACTGATTCGGTTAAAAAGTAACACAGTGTTTCTGGAAATCACTTACCCTTTACTCAGCTTCCTACAACTTGGACCTATATTTAAGTCCCTCAAACAGAGGGATGGCGAGGAGCGCGAACGCATCCTTAAACGCCCTCCGCTGCCCTGGCGTTGGAGCCTTGGAGCAACAGGAGTCAAAACTCCAGACAACCAGAGCGGAATCCTGAAGTTTCACAGGTTACACCAATTAGTACCAAAATCACAGCACTCCAGTTTGGAGCAAACCACAAAAGGTCTGGCCTTTTGAAACGACCAAAAAAAAAAAACAACCTGTGGTCCTAATGAGCTGCCAGTCTTCAGGGCCACATGACTGGTAGTGCATCGACTAGGCTGTGCCACCCCACGGACTTGAGGAGGGCTGACTATGAGAGGGTTAATCAGATTTGAGACTAAGCAACAGCCAACAGACAGTCCTGCTGACCATCCAAAGGCCAAATGTGTGTGAGGACAGGGAGGACAGGCAGAGGAGAGTGGGGGAGGCTAATCCTGTTAGATTCTTAATCCCTAGTCCAGTGCCTACACTCCTACCCTGAACATGTCTCCGGCCTCCTGTTAAGGTTAACTGATGTAATATTTTGTCCTTCATTTGAGACAATCAACAGTGAACAATCACAAGTAGCAAATTTTTTTTTTTCTCATCTGAAAGCCTATTAAATCTTTCAAGAGGCCTTAAAAACAGTAGAATTAGTCACTGAAAACAACTCCTTTCCTTTGAAATAATTGCCTGTTATAGACTGTTAATAGATAAAGTCAAATACTGAGGGGGTGTTTTTACTCAACATTAAGTTTCCAAAATCTCTGGAGAAAACCCCGATTAAGGAGAAAATACAGACGTCACAGTCATGCTAGATAAGTGTTATGTTCCAGTCACACTCTAAGCAGGATGATGGTCTAAGTGAGTGAGATTAGCTCTTGCCACACAAAGAAAAAAAAAGGGGGAAAACAACAAAATAAAAAGGGCTAACTCAACACTTCCTGGAATTCAAGGCTCAGTCATGGAATGGGAAGTCCAAACACATCTATGCCAGGCAAGAGCACCCCCATCCATCATCAGCCCAGAGAGACAGGTCACACAGTCAGCAGATAAGACCTCAGCACTCGGCACTTCCTCCCTGTGCCTGGTCTAAATGCTATGTCAACACTCATGTACAGACCTCAACAACTGTAGCTATTGGTCTTTAACCAGAAGAGAAATCATTTAGTATTAAGACAAGGATTAGGGTGCAAAATGTCGCTGTCTTTGGTACATTCAGGCAAGCATGGTCATTCTAATATAAGGTCCATGATGTATGAGGAAAATATATATTAAATTAACTAACCATTCAGCTGATTCCAAATATGAGGATATCTGACAAATACCTGGAGGCTCAACCAACTGGCCAAAGGATCTGAATGCATGGTCCATTTGTTAACTCATCGGATGTTTTCAGACATCCATGTTGTCCTGGCGCAATAAAATGGAACATTTTTCTATTTATTGCAAAAATCACAGGACTCAATATTCAACTCAGTAAAACCAAGAGAAAATTGGATGATTGATCAGAAACATAATACAAAAGTAGTTTTCCTGAAAGAATTTGCGTGCCAATGAAAACATTTTTGCAAACTTTGGAGTGCTGCACTGTTTTTTTTTTCTAGGTAACTGTCTTTTCTTACATTTTCACAACATACACATGTTCACACCTAAAAGAATCGAAGTAATTGCACATCGCCAACCTTTCAACTGAGACAAATCTGTTTAAAAAAAAAAAAAAAACCTCCATTCCTGCTTTGAGAAAATGTCATTCTGCTCTCACAATCAATAAACAGGCCTCATAACCATAAGAGAACATCAAGCTATAAGCCACAAAACTGAGATTGTGAAAAACTTAGGCCTTTACCCTGAGAGAAAAGAAGGACCTTTATCAGTTGTTTTTCAGTTGAAAGAAATGAGCCACTTCAGACAAATCAAGTGGGATAAATCTTTCCAGAAGAGCTCTCCATGTTCAAGCACTTAAACTGTGCAGTTATCTGAATGAGCTTTTCTATTCAGCAATACAAAAACAATAATAGTCAGTATCACTCTGCATTATGTGTAGTGTGACATGATGTTCAAGTACATGAGCAGATAGATTCACTGAGCAGTTAAGGACTAGGATAGGGAAATAATACAGGAATGTTGCATCTGTGGGCATTCAAGGCCATAGGTCAGTAGTGGTGACCTACTGACTCTACTTAATCTGTCTGTCTGATGACCCAAATAGAGCCTAAGTTAGTCTCTGATCCTGGGTAGGCAGGGTTTGAAACCCATGTGATCTGCGAGAAAGGGTTGTAGCAGGGCTAACCCATAGCTAGAGGTTTAACTCACATTTACAGTAAATTCTGTAGCAGCGGCGATTACCAACAGTATTATGACGATTGCGTTGATCTCATTCACATGACAAGTGGATTACAACTGATCATGTATGGCAAAAGTCATTCAGTGCCGCTTTCTGTATTCTCATTTCTGTAGAGACTAATTCATATCTCCACATATTCATCTGTTTCAATAAACTCACAGGAACTGAGGCAATATAACACTTTGGATCAAGTTCATACCAACCTATTTCCACCGTCTTCAGGGTCGTGCAGCGTGGCCTCGATGCCACTGTCGGTCTCCACATCCTCGTGCATCTCAGGAGGTACAAGGGCGCCTGTGTCCTCATCAGTGAAGGTCTCACACTCACTGTAAGTGCTCTCGGAGCCCAGGTATGCGCTGTCAGTCACCTCATTTTGCTACATAGTAAAAAAAAAAGAATACGATTTAACAAATTAAAGGATGCTCATCCAATAATAAGTACACACAGCCACAATTCTATGAATATATATATATATATATATAAACTGTCAGCAAATACAAACATATAAAATGGTGTAGAATAATAGCTGCCTCATAAAGATTAACAAAAATAAGCACGGTGATTAGACAGCTATTTATAGTGAGGCATTATACACGAGAAATCTATAGGTTAATCCAAGAGATAAACATTACAGCCATTTCTAAGATTTCCTATTCTAGATTCTCCAGTCTAACCAGTAAGTACAGATACCAATTATACCATCGTCCAAACAAATCAGATCATAAACAAACTTCAGAGATAGTCTGCTGTGTTTAAGATGGCTCTTCCAAGCAAAACCTGTTGCAGTTACACTTCTAAGCAACAATTTCAAACAAACTGATAAAGCCAAGAGCTTTCCCAGCAACAAATACCAAATGCTCAACACAAATCCACAAACAAATACAAGCCAAAACGAGTCCCATTTACTTGTGTGGTGTCCTGACCAAGAAGCTAGAAAGAAAGTAAGAGAGGTGAGTTGTGTTAGAAAGTATATTATACCAGTCTACATGAAGCATCAGGAGAAGCTGGGCCCAGAGGGCTATCCACCATGCCCAAAACCATGTTCTCTTCCCGGTCTCACTGGTCTGCCATGAAGTATCTTGATCAGTACTACCAGTGCTTCCTCACCTTTACTCTCACACAGAGTGAGAGAGTATGTTAGAAAATGGAAAACACTGTAACACCTCGTTCCGCTGGGTGGTCAGGGGGGTGGAGACAAAGTCCAAAGAGTAGCAGAGGTCTGTAATGCTCTGTCAACTACTACAACTAATGGCTGTCGGTTCCCGAGTTGAAACTTACTATGATCAGCTGAACGACCATTTAATCGTGTGCCTCCCTGGATATTCACTTCCTGGCCCCGAGTGACAGTGTAAATCATTTATACACTGCCTGCATGTGTCAGACAGAACCATAAATGAGGGCATTACATATCTGTCTGTGTGCCAAAAGAAAACCAACACTGGGGGAGCAACAACAAAAGCACAGAATATAATAAGAAAAGTTGCTTTTTAACAGGAAAAAAAAATACTCACTGAAAATTAAAAGTTAAAGAAGGTTGAGAAAATTTAGGAAAATGGGGAGGATTGGGCACTGCATGTCTTTTTCTGCCAGGCTTCAGCTGAACAGCCTCACCTTGCCTGTTTTGAAAGCAAACAGGGCTAGAACAGCACAGCCATTGAAAGCAAGGAACCCCTTTCTGCCAAAAACTCAGGGGGGAAAACAAGGCCACGGACACAGGTGTGGCATCTACTTCAAACATATGCACAAACTTCCCCGAAACTCTGCTTATGGTTTCCAGTAAATAGCAGCTAGAGCAACCAGAACGTTTCTGTGGAAAATCTTTTTTGACATTGCATTGTTAGTTCAGATTTACATGCCTTTTTCTATGCAGCAAAGAAACTTTTTGGCATGACGTTTTCAAATCAGTTTGTTTTATTATTTTCTACTCAGCATGGTAGAAACGCACATGTGACATTGAAACTGACGCAATTCTAAACACTATGTGGCGAGACAGGCAACATTTCAGGACAAAAGATACAGAACAGATAAAACAACTGCATTTATCTTTTAATTTACAACTGTTAAAAACCAGAGGATGATTGCATGGATTATATCACTTACTTTATGATCTTTAAGACACATTACACAAGAATTTTCAACAGATGGCTGTAGAGCTGCACAATATTTCATTTGAGCATCATTATTGTAATGTACATGTGTTCTGCAATGTGGAGGCGAATTAACTCAATGTGTTCTCATAATTTCAAGGGTACCTGACACACACTGTATGTAGCGTTCCACCAATCACAATCATTCTTAATCAGTTTGCCAAAGCAGACCATGCCCCTTCACATGGCGTCGCTGGTGACAACAGTGAAAAATGAGCAACGAACAGGAGAAAATCACAGAATTATTATTTCGGCTATAAGGTGGATGATATTGAAACACATGTTCTATGTTAACAGTGCCTTGCAGAAGTAACAACAAGAGGTAACAGAACTAATCCATTCACCTGCTTTATCCTCACTAGGGTCATGGAGGTCATTTGGAGCCTATCCCAGCTACTTAAGGGTGAAAACAGGGTACACACCCACACCATCTCAGGGATGACATATCCTCCTGACTACCCAGCAAAGTGAAGGTTTTAGCTTTTTTGCATTAAACAACTGTCTTGATCAGAAACTGTATAATGTAACAGGTTTTTCCGATATATTTTTAAATTTGTATTTGTTTTTACTTATATTTTTTTATGGAATGTCCTTTGCAGTGGACAGCATTTTAAAGTAAAACCTTGAAACTTTCGTCCTTTACAGAGTACATAAATGTATTGCTGGGTGTCAGGAGGATATAAAGACAAACAATCACACTAAGGGCAATTAAGATTAGCTAATTAACCTAGCAACCCTTTAGATGGCGAGAGGAAACCAGAGCCAACCTCTACACAGAAAGGTCAAAACCCAGAACCTTCTTTCTGTGAGGCACGAGTGCTACCCACTGCGCCACCATGTCACCTAATAGAACTAATTTGTTAGACCATTTAGGTTTGCACCACACAGCTATTATATCCTCCTAAGTATTTTTTCATATCACAGTATATATCGCAATGTTAAAAAAATTATTTTTAATCACAATGTCAGTTTTTTCCAATATTGTGCAGTGCTAGATGGCTGTGATTCAGGCCTCAGATATACGACACATTAGATGCAGCGCCAAAGTCTTTTGTGTGTTTAGTTTTAGCACAGCTAGGAGGCATTACATTTGTAATCCTGCTGCACTTAACCATACCGAGTGAGGGCAGTGCTAGAGTAGCACATTTAAACAATCTACGGTCATAATTCTGTAGTGCTCATAATACACACAATGGTAGAAACATTTCAAATTTCCCTAGGCAAGCAACAATGATGGTTAAATATACAAGTTTCGTGCACAAGAGGGGACAAGAATTCCAGATATGCTAACCACAACTGTAAAAACACAAGTCTGCACACATGTAAAAACTCTCGCACATACCAGCTAATTCAATATTTGTCAAAGAATACTCTCTAGCATTGACTGCCAGATGCTATTTAGTGTCAGCCAAACCCGGGTGTTCAGTCTGTGGAATATTCACAGAGTGGTAATGATAGCTCTGCAAGCCACTCCATGAATTACAGTGGGAAGAGTGAGAGTGCACAGGGAGTTCAGCCTGTGACCTGTTACGCTGCACTGCTTTGCACACCAACGGGAACTGAAGACAGGACAACAACAGCACACGCACACACACACACACACACACACACACATACACACAGCTTGAGATCGCCTGTTGTACTGAGCCTCACCTCATCGTATTCCTCGGGACAGCCCACAGCTCCATCCCCTGGACTGTAGTTCACACTGTAAAGTTGTGGCTCTGGACCTGCAGATTCAACAGAAACTTGATGAGTTTAATGTGTGCAGAATAAACATAATAAGTTTAACAGCAAACATACAAGGCTCGGATAGATTACCAGTGTCCTTATACAAACAAAAAGCCATTATGAGAAAAAAAAAGAGGGCACGTGGCATAGCAGGCTGCTGACTCACGTATAGAACCATTAAAGCTTGTGAGGAGGTATTTGACAGAATACTGAAAATGACAATGAGACAGAAATCTAAAATTATACTTTATGTGTGACCATCTCTCTGGTTTTATTTACTGTCCTCCAAATAATGCAACTAAAACAGTGCAACTAAGATAATGCTATTAATCAGTTCTTTGAGTAGTTTAGTTTTTTTTTTTTTTTTTACTTGTAACAAAGCAGTAATAACTGTACTATTGATATGTTTTATTATTTGGCCTTTATATTTCCAATGAACTCAAAGACCCTTACGCAATTAAAAGAAAAATAAAATCTGAAAAATAATAAAAGCATCAGTAATGTTAAAAGACAAAGTGAAAACAGTACCATATGTAACACACATAAATGTCACATCAATCACAGAACGTAAACAATATTCACAAATTAAGAGTAGTTCTTTAGTGCTGAGTTTTGTGAAGTGGGAAGAGGGATTAGAACAGTCACGATGTGTTAAGGAACGGAGTTTCAGAAAACAACAATGGAGATGGCTCCGTCTTCTCCACAGTAAATAAACCGAACATGAATGAAGAGGAATAATATGTTCAATATATAAATGAATTAATGACTGTCTATAAAATCTGAAAAGGAAGAGACAAGTATACACATACTGAGTCACATTTTGTTTTTTGTCCCTTTGCAATGATGAACTCCAATTAATATCTCATATTTAAATTTGCCTCTTTGAAAACAATGGAACTAAAAACAACATATTCAATAATGAGTATCATGGTTGAATAATCACTTCTTCAATTCCTATAAATGACCAAAACCAGCATTATTTATATATATATATATATATATAGGTTTGGCTTTTTTTGTTTTTTAACTTGGCACTTCACACTTCAGTTGACCAAATCCAATGTTATTTTCATTACATTTACCTAATCCTCTTTTTGAACATTACCTTTTGTTTCACCAGTAACAAATATACATTTGATTAAATAATGTTTTACCAAGAATAAAGGTGACTTTGCTGTTAACAGATTGTAATGATCCATGTTTAATGAGCTGATAAAGCTGCCTCTAATGTGTTTGGTTTGTTTTATAAGTATACGGTCAGCACATTCAAATGTTCCCGTCCTCACTGCCCTACTTTGACATATTTACAGTCAGCAGTCTGAGCTTTGTGTTAAAGTAAACATTGTGCGACTTCTAAACTCGTATTTCAAGGATTATAGGGTGTCGTGTTGTAAGTGTTTTCTGGAAGGATAAAACAATAAAGAGGGAGACGGTGCAGTCCATATGTCATTTACAGGCAAAAACGCTTGAAATCAACCAGTGTAATCTTAGAAAGACCAGCAAAATGAAGTCCCAGAAGGCTTTGCGGCTCCTGTATCAAGTAAACAGAGCTGTGAATAGCACCCTGCTGAGAGAACAGAACACAAACAGGATTCTCCAAAAGCAGACAGCTCACCCAAAGGTTTATGTGCCCCCCAGTCTTATGCAACATGCTGCTCCTTGACTCATCGTTGTGAAATGAGTACGCACTGACTGTGTTTGAGAAACTAACTGTTCTGTTTGACACCTGCAGGCGCTTGGAATATTTTCAATATATTGCAGGACCTAAAGTCTGTTGTTCCAGACATGCCACAGCCTCTACAGGGGGTGAGGTATTTGCATAGCCCACAGGCCCGTCTTTATTAAAGGTGCCTCCCCTTCACCAATAATAAGTGGTGCCGAAACAAAAATGAATAGGCTCAGTCTGTTTCAGAGCTTACACTACAATGGTTTGGGACATGGATAAGTAGAAAGGTGCATAAACAAACACAGAAAACAAAATGGGTAGATCAAAGAATTGATAGTTTAGCTGTAAAGTAGTCTAAAGTTCTGTATGCCAACTTGACAATCACACTGGAATTCTGTCAGCAGTGTGTGAGTGACCTGGGAGCAGAGGTCTGATCTTCACACTCTGCTGGCAGCCTGTCCTTCAGCACAAAATATCTGATTCATTGCACTGCTTACCTCACAGAAAATAGAGTTATAGCAAGATACAGCCGCGATCCCAAGATATATTCAAGGGTACATTCACTCCCACATCTAGGTCTAACTATACCTGCTGTCAAATGCAAGCAAGGGGTCATTGGAGGACACAGCCAGGAAGGAGAGAATGGACAGAAGATTGAGTGTGGATGGGACGTTCAGTGACATCCCCAGGCTAGAGAAAAATTGACCGTGGCTCAAAATTGCAATTACATATTCTATAGAGAAGACATTGAGGTAGTGGTGGCCAAAGATAGAGCTCTCAAAGTTGAGGAAATCAAAACATTCAAATAAATTGTTCAAGGTAGATGAGGGGGACATCAAGAAAAAAATACACCCACATCTCTTCCTAGAACTCTCTATTTTTCTATCCAAATCAAAACTATAACTATAAATAGTTTTTCTTTTACTCATCCGTCCATGTTCCAAGCTGCTTGCATACATAAACAAAATACACAATGAGCTAGGCAGGCTGTCTGCATACACTGGACATCTGCTATATGTTCCAAAAGCTTGCTCATGTTTCTCTCCTTACATGCAAAGTAGCTTCAAAGTATACGTGTGTGTGCTGCACAGCACTGCAGGATGTTAAAGAGCTGCCCCCCATAGCCTCAACCCCAACAGAGCACGCTCTCATCTGCATTAAAATCAGAAACTGAGGTGGCAAGATAAAATGTCATAGGAATAATGAATAGGAATTTTTGTTATTATTTATATATATATATTTTTTGTTATTATTTCACCAGTACTGTTAGCAGGACTGATAATAGTGGCACTTATTAATAGATCTTAGTCTTGAATAATTTAGCCTATTCAATACAGGGTTTCAATACTCATATAGCACCCCACAGTTAAACATTTAACCTCTATCATTCTAAAAACATCTTTAACTAGTGAAAAACCTTTTGTCACACGGTAAAATCTCTACAACCTGTAAAAACAGGCAAGAGCAGATGCAGATCTCGACTTTCACTCAAACCATGAGAATAACAATATGTTGAAATGTGCTTGTTTTCTCCACAATGAAACCATTATGAAGAAATTAGCTGAGTAAGAGCATGGTTTGACAGAATCCTATTCACAGGCAGGACTGATCGGAAGGCACTGACATTTTTTTTTTTTATACATACAGAATATGTAGAAACACTATGATGCAAGTAGTTCTTAAACAGCTGTGAATGTCAACATTCACCTTGCAAAATTCAGTTTGATTTATATGTATAAATGCTCAGTTTTATATATCTGATAAGATAAAAACAATATTTGCTCCAGCATTGATGTTTTTCATCACAGTACATCATTTTTACTTTTACATTTACTTTACTGCTCAAAAAGAGTGTCTCTTAAAGACCATTGACATCATGGTTACTCATAGTTTGAGAACCAGTCATGAGTCACATGTACATCTGTGTCTACACTATATTAAGATGCTTATTTTAAACTCTGTATATCTATCATACTACAGAAGTTTTACACTGGCATTTGTTTATCTTTTGTTTTTCACAGTATATTCACACAATAGACGTGCCTGAATTTTCTTTATGTGGCTTTCCAACACAGGAGCAAACAAAGAGAAACAAGGGAGAAATGAAACAGAGAGGACAGGGCAAAGAGAGGGGAGTAAATAATTTAGAACTCTACTCAAACCCATCTCTCTCCCACTCCCTCTTTGTAACCACGCCAATCAGCCCATGTGTCTATGCATCTCATGCTTTCCAGTGCATTACTTATTAATGGCCTGAGTAACAGGAGCTGTGCAACCTAGAAATCCTTGGGAAACAGAGCTACAAATCAATAGGCTGAGCAGATTCAGGCAAGCAGTGCACTATCACAGTGATGTCACCAAATCCTGAATACTATGTCAACAAAGCTAGCGTGCAAACTGTTGCCACCAAAACTATTGGTGTTGGTGTCAGTGACACTCAAATAAATACATCATGTCCAGTTCACTACCTGAGCTCAGACGTACAGTCATTTGAGATATAAATTAGGTCAGTACCAATTGTCTTTTTTCTCTCATAAACCTTCAAACATCTTTAATAACTAAGTGGACCAGTAGGGCAGGAAAACTGTTAACAGAAGAATAACAATATTTTGAGTCCAGTTACAAAGAATTTGGGCCAGTCTTCCATTTTCTCTTTATAAATTCCTCATCTCATATGGATATGTGCATGCATACTGTGTTGACAATATTTGGCGCCATGGGGATGGCAGAGAGATGGAGCTAGATGCTGAGGACTAAATGTAGTTGCAGGAATCTGCTGGTAAGGCATTCTCTATACTAGAATTAGGTTAACAGCAGTAAAAACGAAGAACAAACAGCAGAAATAGAAAATATGCTCGTACAAGTGGAGGAGTATGTAACTTAAAGTGCACCATATTTATGGCATGTGACAGCTGCAAGACATTTATATATTAGAATATTTTTGATAAGTAGGTTTCGTGGGTTCTAAATTATTTAATGTGAAATTTCAAGAGTTTTAGTCAAAAGGCCTATTGAACAGAAAACAAATACAGAACAGTGGGTCAAGAATATAAGTGGAGGAGCACTGAAAGAGTAGAGAAACAAGATCAGAACATAGACTGAACCATTTGGTAGCACAAACAGTGTGGGAAAGTGCTTGTGACTCACCTCCACTACTAATAGCAGAGATTCCACGGTGGAAGTCCTCAAAGCTAATCACTCCCAGTCCACTGGGATCCAAAAACTTGGTCAGATCCTTCACCTGAAAGATAAAAATAAGAAAATATTCAACACACACACACACACCATCATCATCTGATTTGTCTCAATCCTTCAAAGATTATATAATAAATTAAAGGGTTTTTTTGTGCACACAGCAAGAATTAACTAGCCAATGTTTGTATGCGGTCTTCAGTGAAACAAACACATAGGCCTAAATCTGAGAAAAAAAACCACCATACTGAAGGTCATTTTATCTCATAAGAGAGCTTTACTGCATGGTTATGTGAACATTATCATCTAAACAATAAGATTGTGATAAGAACAAAATGTCAACAGTAAAACAAACTCATGACCTCCAGTTTTACTGAGCATTTGTGACAGTATTTCAGATTTAATTGGATTCTGGGCCATAGTTGGTTTATAAGGATTTGGCTTCAGAACGGATAAATTAAACACTACTATTGGGATTACAAGATATAAAGGGGCAACTCTAGGATCTTTTGGTTTAAGTGTTAGAAGAGCGCTTGCAGATTTAATAAACGTATACCGGCGTAAGCTTACTAGTGCATAAATGTTTTAGGAGAAGCAATATAGTGTTTTTGCACAAGTGCAGTGCTGTACTCAAGTGTTAAATAGGTTACGTAAGTGCACCTACATGCTGTATATTCCTACAGTCCGTATCCTGGCAACAGAGTATGTGAGCTTCACAACAGGCATAAAATAAACCAACAGTAAAATCACCATCACCATTTTTATACAGCAAAAAAAAAAAAAAAGAAATTAAACACACTGATTTCATCTTTACTTTAACAAAACTGGTTACAATGTAAACCTAGGAACTACTCTTCTGCTCCCATCTACAGAACTATGTGTGGCGCCGAGCAATCAAAATCAATTTACACAAATAACAGACTAAGCCAAATGTTGTCCATCACCAATTCCACTAACCCCTTATTACAGCATAATTCCAGGCGTGTATCACTGACAAAATTAGCTGGGAGGGAGCCTTCCAGTATATTCAGTGAGGTTCCTGTGGTTTCTGTTCACGTATTCTTCGAGAACGTACGCACACAATGGAAACATGATCATTTTACAGAGACTTTCATTCTGAGAGCGGCTTCTCTGTTCTGCACTTTTTTATATCAGTTACAGAGAAAAACCAGCTGATCTGCTTAGCAATGTTGAGCTCCAGCTCAGGAGGCTGAAACTGCTAATAAACTTATTCCCACAACACTCAAGGCTTATGATGTAGTGAATTAAACCCAGCTGTATTTGGTGAGAGGAGGGGAGTGGCCCATCTCACTGAATGGTGGTTAACACTGTGATGCTAAGTTTAGCATGTGGTATCACATCATCTGTCTCCTGCCCCTGATATGTACAACCTTTCCATACAGCTAGTTTACTGTGTAAGATGGAAACAGGGTTGGTGAAGACATAAAAACCCATGGCTGACAGATCAGTGTTGGGCGTCTGAATATAGCTCTTAACTTTCCATATCACAAGGAGGCATGACAGTTCACAGGAAATAACTGTGTTCCATGCAGCATTTCAGAAACACCTCTGCTGGGTGAGAAAACTAAGGTGCAACTGAACCACTGTGGTCCCGATGACGCTTTTACAAAACAGGCAAAATTAACACACACACGTAAGCATTGGTTGCTCCTTAAAAGAGACTAAAGCAATACAAATCGCTCATAACTGACAGACAAATTATTTTAAATCTGCCACACTGTGGAAGCTGCCCATGGCCTACATCAGAGGTGCAACAGGGTCAGGTCCCTCTGGTTTTTGAGCACTGATGTTGGCTATTTTTGGGTTTAATCTATGAAACAAAAGGTGAATGTGAAGCAGCTGAACTTGACTTACAAACAAAATCATATTGCGATTAGTTTGGCAAACATCATTGAGGTAGGATTTAGTGGAAACAGTAAATGGATTTCATGTTCACTGACAAAATAAAAATATTGTGATTTTTCCTGGGGCCTACAAAAACAACCATGTATGTTTCTGTGCATCTTGACTATGATCGTCAGTAATGATTACAATATTCTAAGAAATCTATTTATCCCACCACTGGGAAATCTCACAGTTAACAATAACCAATGCAAATAAGATTCAGGATATAATATCATAATTAATATCAATATGGGAAAAATTACACATTGTACCTTTTAGGAATTGCAAGTTTTGGTTTCTTTTTTTTTTAACCATACTGTCAATTATAGGCAAAACAATACAAAAATTGTGGCATTAACTATCTATATACATATTCTCTTTTCTATCTGCCTGTATTGTTTTCTTTCACTGATCTTGAAATGGAATATTCTTAGGGTTTGGGAAAAGTACAACGTTAAAAATGCCCCTGACAACATAGCTGTAGGACCATTCAGGAACTTAACCACAGTAAGGTGGCAAATGAAAGGAAAGTCAATTGATATATACTTAGGAAAAGCATTTTACAGTATCATCACACCTCAAATTGTAACATCCAGTTACCACAAAGACAGTGGTAAAGGCACAGCCCAACTGCCGGTGCCACTGCTTAGCGGAGCAGTGGAGGCACTGTGGTTTTTCAGTTTCCTCTATTTGTGTCTAATCAGTGCCGGGACATGCTTGACCGCCTCCACACAGACCACTGTTGTGCATAACCCCATGGAGAAGAATACCCTTTAGACAGAGTCTATGCTGGAGGGAATTTCACAGCAGTTCCTAAACAAAACTGATAACCATGATCACGGGCCTTGAGGGTTAGTGACAGAAGATGGAAAAAGGCAGTATGAGTAGGATATAAAACATTAATGAGTGTACTAAATTGAATTGGAGACAGGGAACATTTGAGGGCATGGGACATTCCATTGTGGATTACAAGGGCAGTACATAAAAGCAGCGAGTGGGGTGAGGGGAGGAAAAGCTGGCTGAAGTAAGGTTGGGAGTGTCATCTGACAAGTGAGCCGCTACCACAATGCAGTTCAGTATGGCTTTTGTGACAGAATCAGGGTCAAAACCGGTGAGTGTAACTGGTGACTGGTGGTTAGAAAGAGCATTTCATTAGTTGAATTACCAGACTTGGGGAAAACCTTCAAGCCTTCCTGTTTTTCCATCAGAAATCCTGACAGCAAAGAACCTGCCCTGATGTCAGCAGGCCAGCAGGGTTTGGGAAAAAAGAAATCTCAAAATGGTTCTCCTGAAAAAGCTGCTTCAAAATGAAAATACCAGTGGTGGGTCTTTATATAGGAACATAGCTGAGGTAACTCAATTCACCGAGTATGAGCCCTGTTGACTAAAATTACCATCTGAAAACAGCCAGGAAGCACAATGCTGTCATTTGTATTTTTATTTAAAATTTGGCATTACGTGACGCTCATATTCAACCATACACATGCACGCTATCATATCCTGGAATAGTTCTGCAGAATATATTTGCATGCTTAGGATACATGTGCCAGCTGAACATTCATGCAAATACCTCAAGAATACCGCCTGGTGTGTCTGACAAGTTGAAGGGATATTTGTGGTACAGGACTGTGTCCATGTAAAACTTTCTCTCAGTTCAACAATAATATTCTATACAAAAACAGGATTTATTGAAGAAAGCTTGCTATTTGGGGACATGGCAGAAAATAATATAAATACACTATTATCTAAATATGATGAAAATTAACAATTCCCTTTCATTTAGAGCACTTTCTGCGAAAACACTTTAACCTAGACTTGACCTTTCCAGGCAGCTCACGTCTTTTTTCAGTGTAAACTTTGTGTTTATCTATAGCGTATCACTATGACTTATTGCCCTGTGGTTTTTACTTAACCACATTGCACAAATACTGCATAAATAATTTAATTTATCCAAGCCACTTGGGTCAGGCTTGGAGGTTGCTCAAACACATTTTTATCTCCACATAACTGAAAGACAAGGGCATATCAGAGCAAAGCTTTGTCAAATACAAAAAGCACCTTAACACGAGGCTCTGACTGATATGAAAAGTGCTAACATTGGCATCTTCCCCACATGACATTTCTGACTTTGAGTTCACCTAATCCAAAGAAAGGGTTGCGTGCATTATATAACATTCTGTAAATCCTGACGGTAAGGCAGGCTGCTGCAGTAAATTATATAAGCAAACATGCTAAAGCCAATTGTCAGGAAAGGATAGAAATCTGAGAGGAGTTTCTTATACGAGCACAAATTAGCTCCTCCACCTCATGGAAAGCAGATATCCAATACACAACAGTAATGAACATGGTATCAATCTGAAAAATCTGGATAAAACTCCAAGGAAAACTAAGAAGAAAAAGATCCAAAGGACACTGTGAGAATCCAGATACATGGGAGGAGCTGGGAAGAAAGGATAATAATTAAGACAGACCACACCTATAGGGAAAAAAATGTCAACTAATATATTCGGGTCATGCATTTGGGTCACCTTTTGCCACGACAACAGGTGGAATTTATGTAACTATACATGACAAAAGTGCTGCTCTTTCCCTCACAACAAAGTTGGGGAGTGGGTATATAATAGCACCCCAACCATGAAGTTCCTCTGACTCAGGCAAACACATTTTACTCTTAATCCTTCACAATTCTCTGCCTGGGGAGCCACAGATACCTAGGGCTAGACATGGGGCAGATCAGGGGCAACAGAGGGGCTTTGAACTGGGATTAAAAAGCATTAGTGAGTCAGAATCATGCTCTGTATGCAGAGTACCAACAAGTAGTCATCCTGTCCAAAAGGCCATGATACAAGTTCATCTGAGAGTTAAACTGCCACAGTATATTGTGAGCTAAATAATGATGTTGACAGAATTCGCTCCTTACCAAATAAAAGAGAAAAAAAAAACAAGTAAAACAAGTGTCTCCGTGAAATGGAACCGTAAAGATGTGGGAAATTATATCCAATTTATCCGTCACTTCTGAGCAATGGGGTTTCACTGTTAGAAGCTGTATTACGTCATGCAGCCGTCTCTTTATTTGCTAATGGTGTGATCAGTTGGCAAGGCTCAGTCGCATTCTGGTAAACATTTGAAGAGACAGACGTGTTAGACAGGAAGAGAAACTAACACCATAGATGAAGCATCCGCGACTTGTTGAATGTTTATAATGTATTTAATTTAGGAGCTGAAGACAAATTCAACACCTAAACCTATCATCTGAAAAGATCTGAGACACAATGAAAAATCATGTTTAGCATCCAAGGACACATTTTAACGATGAAGTAAATTTAGACATATTTTCAGCTTAGAAAGTGTCTTTTTGGTTGTTTTGGTGTGCAGGGGTAGAAGCAGAAACAGTTGTGTCTGGAGGGCCATAGCTGGAATGTGAAGCATCATTTCACAAGAGATAATCCTGAACCACAGGATATGCAAATTGCAAGATGGGTCTTTGTCATCTGACATATGGAAACATTTCCACGCTTGAGAGAGTTTATTATGGCCAATATGCTTACAAATTTATCTCAATGACAACCAAATCCTAGCTCACCAAACAGCCTACTAAACAGACCACAATTGTTGATGAGAATTTGCTCCAGGTAGTTTCAGCAGCTACAGTATTACAATGTATTACATTAAAAAAGGCTGGCAGCTTTATAGCAAACACAGGGAAATCGAAATATATAAATACTTTAAATAAACAGGGTACAGTATACTTTAACCTGCCTATTTTGAAACTGTATACACCAGTACCTAAGCAGGGCTCCTGTTACCTCTGCTTTACCATGTGTGAGGCACATTAAAATATTCAGCTTATTTAATTATTAACATACCCAAAAACTTTTATACACTCTACCAATAACAGTAAAATCCTCCTTAACAAAAACTTAAGTGCCAAGAACATAAAAACCATCTATGACTGAATTTATCCACAAAAACACTGGATTGGGTTTCAACTGATGACATTAAGCAAGCTTTTAACTGGAAGTATTCAGAAGGCCTCAAGAAAATCAATAATAAATCAGTTATGCAGTGAATATGCTTTTGTATAGATCTTCACTCAGCATGCATTACCCAGTAGCTAGCTGCTAAAAACAAAGAAAAAACATCTCACCTGATCTGCTCCATACGCAGCAGCAAACTCCATGAACTCCTCAATACGAACAAAGCCATCTCCATCTTGGTCTAAAGCATCGAATACAGCTTTTAGCGGGGAGACATCTTCCTCCCTCGTGTTCACAGTTGAAACTATTGGCAGTGAGTCATCTACCACCATCTTGGAGAGGGAAATTGTCTCCACAGTTTGCTCATTAGTCCATTCACCCTCAGAAGCAGAATTTTTTGACTCCTGAATTGAAAAATCCAAAGATCTCACTTCATGACAGTCTGCTCCTTCCAGATGGTCAGCCTCTGCCAGCCTCTCTTCCTCTTCCATCTGTTCACCTGTCGAAGTAGATGTAATGTCATTTTGTAAACCCTCTGGTTTCAAGTCCCAAGTTTCTTTATCATGGACCTCATCAGAGGTCAAGCAGAGATCCAAGGCCATAGTTTCATTCCCAGGATTTTTGGCTTCAGAAGAGATTCTGTCTTCCATCAGATCTTTAGACTCATTCTCCGCTGCGTCACTCTCACTGATGAAGTCATCCTGGATGAAAGCATCTTCAGGCAGATGGACCGTTAGCGATGAAGTTTCAGCTGACAAACATGGAGCGGATGAGTCAGTCTCACTTTGGTGATCTGAAGTCAGACTCTGAATTACAGTAGCTCCTGTTTGATCCACCTCTGACTCCACTGTTGATAATACTAATGGTGCCCCTGTGCAGATAACAGAGGCAGGACTGGCAGGGCACAAACTTACACTGCTATCACAATCTGGAACCTCTAAATCCAACAAAGGCACAGATCCTTCAAAACACTCCAGAACCGAGCTGATGTGGTTGTGTGGAAGGCAGTTCTCAGACAAACCTTGTAAAGTAGAGCTACTGGGTAAAGGCAGATCAGTCACTTGATCAGGGAATAAACCTTTGTCTCCAGTGTCAGGTGACAAAGTGCTCTGGGAGGGAGGGAGACCAGCGTGCTTCTCTTGTGACAGGTCCACTAGCTCCTCTGTGACACCCTGTAGGTCTGACTCACCTGGACAGTCTGAGGTGACGCAAGAGTGTTCATCAGAACAGAGATCTACTAACAAAAACAAATCCTGTGTGTTCCCTTGAGAATTATTATCAGGAAACTTAGATGGAGAAGATAGTTCACTGAGGCTTTTTATCTCAGCCTGACTGCTGTCACTGTCTGGGCCCTCACAAGGGGCCTCCTGTGGCAGACTCAATTCTTCACAGGTTGCGTTTTTCCCAGCAATGTCAAAAAGGTTTGGGGTGAATAGCCATGACAAGGTGGAGTCAGTGATTTCATCAGATGCCTCAGTTTTTTCTGTGCAAGACAAATCCTCTTTATGGGTAATATGGAGAAAAGCTTTAGAATTAGTAGTCTGATCTTTCTCAAACTGCAAATCCCCATAAGAATAGTCAGAGATATTGATGAGGCCCAACTCGGCCACATTTCCCTGATAAACACCCTCTTCTTCACTTTGTGTGTGGATGCGATCCTGGTCACCATTTCTGAAATCCAAACCTGTTTGTCCGCTCTTGTTTTGACACAGCACACCTCCATTGTCTGAATCCAGTGGGTGAAATCCAAGAGGAAATGGTTGTTCTGTCTCCCACTGTGTGTGCCCCAAAGGGCCAGCAAGGATGGTCGGTTCCATTTATACTGGTGATTCCCCGGCTCTGTAAACTGGAGAAAGCTGGCAACTTCTTATCTCACTGCTGTCATCAAGATCCAGTTTTCCAGTTTTAAGGTCATGTTTTTAAATGTCACTACGCAACTTCAATAAAGTCCTTACATAATACATGATAACCACTGGCATTATCCGTCTAAAAGTGTACAAATGCTGGTAGATGCTGCTGTTTTAAATAATAGGTGGACTTTAAAAAGTGATGTGAAATGATCGTTTTAGATATGGTGCGTAAACATGTATGACTGTTAATTTAACTGAACTGGCTGTCACAGTAATGTTACCTAAAATCAAAAGTCATATTAAACTCTCACTGAAAACAGCACTGATGCCATTCTCGTTTAACTCACTATGTCCGGTTCTGTCACGGCACGTCCACTCCTGATTGTAGCCAAATGTTTCCACATATCCAACATCAACATGCTCTTACAGACGAAATTAACCCACATAACATAATGGAATTGTTATCACTGCGGTGAGGACAGTGGGAAACAATACAAATCGGCGTGTTAAGCCCCTAGTGTTTGACAACATTAGCTTTCTTAGCCAATAATCTCATTTTATCCATCGGAAGCTAATTTGTGTACGAAGCAGCGCAGCGACCGAGTCATTCAAACTTGAAATTATCTACGAATGTAATGTTAGACAGCTCATTACAACGACACTGGCTTTATAAGCTGTCAAACGCCCATGTTTAGATGTTTTTATGCCAGTAACTACAGGTCACTCCTCCTCCGAGAATCCCACTTCTTCCGTGCCATTGGCCAGCTGCTAACTGACTAGCTAGCGAAATTAGCCTATTAGCTAGCTAACACGCTAAACAGCCCACCGCGTATCCCCTCAAATCAAAAGAAACTGAATCTCATTTGTTATCATCTGCTACTTAAGATAATATCATAGAAACTGTCTCCTCCGGCATAATCCAAGGTTATATCTGTATTTCGATGCCGTTTTTCCAACGCCAGTCCACCTGTGTCTGTCAGTAGACAGGCCAGACGAGTGACGAGACGAAACCGTCCTTTTTCCTCCTCAAATTCCTCAGTTATCTCGTCTCAAAAACACGTCTGCATCAGTGTCCCGCGTCCAAACCCACAACGCGGACGATAAGGGTGTTAGATAAGGCTGTAAAAAGCTCCATCATCAGGCAGTGGTTCTTCTTCGATGTTGATTACAGACGCCGAAGCCTCTCGCATCAGCATCAGCAGTGTCCCATCCTCCTCCGCCTCCTCCTCCTCCTCCAGCCGCATACACACCACTGACGTTTCACGCAAGCGTACAAAATACCCCGCAGTATCACTGGCCTCACGGCAACCGATTCGTGTTTGTGCTTACAACACGGGCGGAAAAGCAAAACAACGATCCACTCTCACGCGCCTCCGTGTCCACAACTTCACACAGAGGTCAAAGTTCATCTCTTCACCGGTGGTGATTTGGGGATGTTTTGTTTTGTTCAATGGACACTTCTACTGTTCGGTAGTTGTTTGACATCCACGCCAGATCCACAGTGAAAAGGCTGTTAATGTTCGGCCTAATTACTAAACATAACATAATTCAATTTAGAATAGCCGGAAAACTCATGTGGACACAGGATATTTATCATTTTGACAAAATGGTAATTGTTTATTGGTAGCAATTGTAATATTTTGGCGCCCCCACCTGGCAGAGGTTTGTACTGACATAATTCAGGTTCCATCATTACTTCCTTACCCAAACTTAAGATGAGTTCAAATTCCAGATGTTCAGATTACAGGTAAAATGATCAGGTGTGATTTTTTTTTTTTTTTTTGTAATTTTCATTTATTTATTGCACATATGACCTTACACATTCATCTTAGATATTTTGTTTCACGTCAAACCCCATGGAGTCTGATCTTTTCACATCTGACCTCATGCCATTCATGCCATTTATGTAACTTTACATCATATGTGTCAAATTGCTTTTATTTCAGGGGTCACATATAGAACAGTTTGATCTCATATGGCTCAGACCAGTAAAATAATAGCACAACAGCCTATAAATAATGACAACTCCAAGTTAGATAGATAGATAGATAGATAGATAGATAGATAGATAGATAGATAGATAGATAGATAGAGAGACAGACAGACAGAC
>JAPSES010000109.1:11963660-11992080 GCA_029822895.1 Maxillicosta whitleyi
CATCTTCCTTTCCGCCCTCTGCATGGACCCAAAGTACAATCATGCAAAGTTTGAAGAAAATCAGAGTAATAGCCTTAGAGAAATCTTCCCGACAACGTTCAAGGCGGACGCAGAAACGACACAAACACATATAGCTCTGCACTTATATGGGAACTAATAACTAGGAGTAAATACGTACTGTAAATAATTAATTAAGATTTATTTTAATGGGACGTTAAAGCCATTATGTGCTTTTAGTTACATACTGCGCTCCAACCCTCTGGAACTCCCTCCCACCTTCCATCTGACACTGCTCTGACCTCAACACCTTCAAATCCCTTTTAAAAACTCATTTACTTAACACTACTTTTAATGTTTAACTGTTTTACATTCATATACTTGCCTTTTTCATCTGCTTTTAGTCTTTTTTCCAAGGTTTGCTTTATGTTTTTCTCTGCTACATGTAAAGTGTCTTTGAGTACCATGAAAAGCACTATACAAATAAAATGTAATATTATTATTATTACAATTTTTGTCATTCATATTTAACCTCCTGAGACCCAGGAAGAAACAACATGATGGAACAGATTCCTAACCCTGTAAAACCATTTACATCATACTTGCTACGTCAGGTTCTGGGGCCTTTGTCTCATCAATAAGTTCTATATTTTTCTTAAAAACATATTTGATATGATCTGATACCTGTTTTCTGGCCCCTGGTTTGATTATCATCCCATTACAGCTACCTACTTTAAATTATCAAACACATTTCATAGTAAAGTCTTTGTTAATTTTCTAAAGATTACATTAAAAAGAACATTTATATTGTTATTTGGTTGAAAATTGAAAAATATTGAAATTATCGTGCCATTCAGGGGAAATAAAAAGGCTGTATGGAAAAAAACAAAAAAAACAATCTGAAATGTTTTCAAAATTTTACTGGTAAAATTTATTTAATTCCAAAAATTTTGTGGCTAGTTTTACAGGATTAAAATACTTTTTTATTTTATGGAATGGCATTTGTATTGAATGTCCTTTTTTATTATTAAGTTGTGAAACTCTTGACTCCCACACAGGATAAAAATGTAATACCAGTGTTTGGTCTTAGGAGGATATTCAACATTTGGCCTTAACTTTTTTGTGCTAGTAATTCTTGGTGCAAGAAAAAGCAACAATATTTTCCCAATCTTTACCCAGTCTTCTGTAGCCCTCGGTGCCAGAGATAGGACCAGGAGCCACAGTGTTGACTCTAACGCCACTGTGACCCCACTCCACAGCCAGGTGTTTGGTCATGGCATCTATGAAAACAGATGACAACATGCAGTCATTTGAACCTCAGTTTGACATCATCACATATCACCAAATAAAACTGCTCTCACCATTTGCAGCCTTAGCGGACCCAGCATGCACCTGGAGAGCCTGTCCCTTATATCCGAGTGTGGCAGATATGTTCACAATGTTGCCACCGTGATCCTGCACATACAATGGCACGATACTAAAACTGAGCACAATATGGAAATCATAATATCAACAGCTTTAGAGAGCAGAGTTATGCTTTAAATACAATTAAGTAATGCCCTCTGGTGGTGGCCACGGGCAATTGCAGGTAATAAAATAGAGGTGACAGATTATTACAGCAGGGATAAACAAGCATTTCTGGATTTAGAACATAACTATGCAGAGATGTCAGTCATTTTATTTTTTATTTATATTTATTTTAAGAGTATTTTTGTTCACATTATTTATTAAGTCAGTAGGTTGGACAGTAAAATCAGTTGCCACTAGCAACTGCAGTGAGTTCAAAAGTTCTTCATATGTGTGTGGGGGTTCTCTTCAACTACTCTAGCTTCTGACTGTTCAAAAATATGCACATTAATGGGTTAACTGGTCAATCAAATTGCCCCTGGGTATGAATGTGAGAGTGAATAACTGTTCAACTATTGCAGTCAGTTCTGCAATGAATATGCTGCTGATTTATCATCACTCACTAACTCAGCTATTTGTTACAGGTATTTTGTTTTTTTTTTGTTTATTTCTAACTATACACTCACTTCAGAAGGTATTCAGTTATTGATGAAGTAAAAAACAGTGTACATTCTCATACTTCCAACTTCCATACCCATACTTCAAAATCAACATTTAAAAACTTAGTATTGAATCAAAAGAATGAAAAATCTTTATTATTCCCAGGGGGCAGTACTCTGTGCAGTCAGCAGTAAAACAGTATTTCAGTATATCTCAAGAGAAAGTACTGTACCTTAAACCACTTCTCATAAACCACCTTGCTGGTGTTAAATGTTCCCATCGTGTCGATCTCCAGGACTGTTTTGAAGGCGTTGAAGGACAATGAGGTAGCTGGGCAGAGGAAGTTTCCAGCAGCGTCTGTCAAAAATAGTAAACTGATTTCATTAATTATTCATAGTTGTGACACATACTACATTACATTTGCAATTATGGTGCACTGCTGTCTAGACAAAACTCACTATTCATTAAAGTAAAGACTACAGAGGTGACATACTGTTAATGAGGATATCTATGCGGCCGAACTCTTTCAGTGTCTCATCCACAGCAGCTGTGATGCTCTCAGGCTGCCGTACATCCAGACAAAGAGGGAGACACCGACGCCCTGACACAGCACAAAGCTTTTTAGCTGCCTAAAGAGACACACAAACATATTTTATTTTTGCTTTGGAGTATAATTTTTTAATATTGTGAAAAGTATGTATAATGAGTAACCTCTTTGAGCTTGTCCAAGTTCCTGCTGGCAATCACTGTGTCACATCCATGCCTGAAGGAAAACAACAAATGTAATGAAGCGGAGAACAAAGGGGGAAAAAACAATACGGGAAAGCGCTGTTTTGGTAGGATAAGGACAAGAATGAGACTGCGCAGATGATATTGAAAAAGCAAGTAACTTAGTAACTAAAATGAAACAGGTGGAACACAAAAAAGGAGGTTTAAGGTCGACAGTGTGATAGCGAAGGAAGACAACAGGTAAAAGGTCACGAGTAGTAAAAGGGGAGAAAGGAGGATAGAGAGTATGTTGGTTTTATGGTAAGACAATTTTAAGCTGTTACCAAGACAGTAAAGCACTGTGTAAATAAACAAATCTTTATACACGCATAATTATATTTTGAGATTCTTCCTATTTCTGTTGCATGGCTACATTAATGAAATGTTGTCACAAAAGCAAAAGGAAAATGTTTAAAGCCTGGCTATCAGATAACACTAAGAGAAGGTTTAAAGTACAGCTGCATATTAGCAAGGATACATATCGAGGTGTTTTAGCCTAAAGACATTATGCTAATTGCTCACTGTCTAACATTTATTTATATATGGACAAAGTTTGTTTCTGTGTTACATAAAAGCATACTACATCTGTATTTATCTCTATTATCCAAAACAAATGTTCTCACCTCATGAAGATTTCAGCTATACGGAGTCCAATTCCAGATCCACCACCTGTTATAAAAGCAACCTGATCCCTGTGTAGAAAATAAAATAAAAATCCTCAGGTCACTTCATCTATAGAGGTTTAGGAGATGACTAGCCTTTTAAGTATTTACATTCTTCAGTTTTTCACATGGTGTTACATACATTTTATTCATGGGAGTCTTTTATATACTCAAGGACATCTTACAAGGTATAGCAGTAATGAAAGCTAATTATAAATATAATTACAATGTGGCAATTAGGGGCAATAATAAGTTAACATATTAAATATATAAAATACCTTGAAAGCAAGACAAAGGCAACATAATAAAGCATAACAATAATTAAACATATAATAAAATACATGAATAAATGAAGATGAAAAAGCACTCTTAGGCCTGATATGCAACTTTAAAAAGGTGAGTTTAAAGGCAGGAGTGTTAAGAAATAAAAGTGTGTGTGTGTGTGTGTGTGTGTGTGTGTGTGTACTTACTTGAGTAAATCTGGACTATATAAGTGAGTATATGAGGTCAAGCAGTCATCTGTCCCAACATCTTCAGGCATCATCTCTCCCTTTTTCTGTGCCACTGCCATCCTGATATGTGTCAATCACTCTGGTGTCTCTAAAAGAAAAGTGCAGTAAATGACTGATCTGGAACTGCAGGTATTTTTGTGAATGAGCTGTCAAAGTAGGCAAGAACAACTGTCATGTGTTTATTCAGCTCCAGTACCTCAACATTTACAGTAAAAGGTCAGCAAATAGTTACGTAACACTAAATCCACACTTCCACTTAAAAACCTACAGGCTCCAACACACAGAAAGTATACATCATGCTACATTGACTCGGTTATTCTGTTCATCCTTGCTAGCACATGCTAATTTAAACCACAGAGAATTGCATCCTTTTTAATATAAGTTCAGTTGTTATTACCTGAAAGTTTACGAAGCGTTAAAAAGATGCAGACGACTAGCTATACAATGTGACGAGGCACTTCAACATTTAGTTCTTACGTAAAAAGTGACTCTTTTCAGAAGGAACTTTTTTGTACCTTGGACACTTTCGCGATTCTTGAGTAGTGCATCATGGGAAATGGAGTCCGGAAGAGGTGCGTTCAAGAACACAAATTTTGTTCTACTGAAAAGATAATCGGCTGGTAGTTTTTGGAAGACAGATTTGTAGGGTGGGTGCAAATGATAGACGAATAGATATTTTTTACTCAAGATGGCTTAGCTTTATACATCTGATCAGTTACAAATACTGTGGTTTACTTTTTATTTTCTTTACTTCTTTTTTTTTTTTTTTTTTTTTTTTAACTTCATTACATGTGTTTGACAGTCCTAGGTGTGCTTCACATAACATTTTTCACATCTGTCACATCCAATGAAATTTTTAAAATGGGGTGATTTTGATCATTTGTGAAAAACTGAAGAATGAAATGTTTCTTTAGCTATGGGATGGCAAAATGATCCTCCTCAATCTAAGTGAAAAATAATAATAAATCTAAACTAAAAAAAATATCTACTTGGAAAGAGCATGCATTTTTAAGATGTTCTTGGAATATGATGTATTGCTGTATATTTAACTAACCAACAGTATATTAAGTAGTGCAATATTGAATGAATATTTGAATGAATATGAATATGAATATTTGATGCTATAAAGTGTAATGTACACATGCAAATTATTTCAGCAGTGGTATGAATTCAAAACACCTTAAAAATAAGAGAAAACATAGTTAGTTCTTTGAGTACATTTTCTTACTTCTTGGGTGAAGTTTTGCTCACAGAACTTACCCAAGATGCCCAAGTCAATCTGGCATACACCTTGTTATTTTCAGGAATTTCAGCAATAGATTAAGAATTGAAGGATTTTCAGTGTTAAAATCTGCAAATTTTCACTGAGGCTGGCTGTGTTTTTTATGTCTGTGTGCATCCATAATGTCTATGTTGAAGTGTCCTTTGGCAAAAAACTAAATCCTGAATTATTTTTGATGTGATGTGAGTGTGAATGAGTAAAAAAGAAATCTGTTGTAAACAACTTTGGATACCAGTGTTAAACAAAAGCATTGTATGAATGCTGTTCATTTACCATTTACCTGATATGGAGAAGAATAGGAGCAGGTAACTGGTATAAAAACTGTCAAACATATATCTCAGACAGATGTTGCTAATGATCAACTGGGGAAAAAAAATACTGTGAATATTAACTTTTGGAGGTCACGAGTTTTGCTACATGCCAGAATGAGGAACAATATACAGACAGCAGCATGCTCCAGAGACATTCAGGGTCCTATCAGGTCAATGCAAAGGAAACCCCAATGATTGTGATACTCATCTCCAGTACCCATTGTCTTCCCGGACGGCACCAGTGAGGGTCTCCACTGGTAAACTAAGACTGAATTAAACGATCCAAGGTATTGAGTTTCAGGGTCGAGGCCAATGAGTGTGCATTAGTCCATATTGATCTGTACTTTGGGATTTTACTGTTGAAAATGCCCTATGAAATGGATGCCTCATGGACATGAGGGATGGATATTCTCTGCATTTGGGCTGCATGTCTGGAGATAAATGTCTGAAAGGTTCTACCATTTGAGAAAACACCAGAAATATAAGATGAGTGCTTTGTAACTTAATCAGTTGAGCTACAAAAGCACTCAAAAGAGGACAAGTAAAGAAATACAGAAACCAAAGTGCACATAAAAGTGTGCACTGTGCATTAGACTAAATTAAGCTGGATGTTTATGCTCTTTGTAGCACAGATGGTTTTACTGTAATGGGCTTAATTCAGGGGATGATGCAAATGTTGACACATTTATACACGTTTAAGCACTTCAGATTTTAAGCACTTCACTCAAAACATAAAATGGTGTGTTAGATTTTTTCACATCCGTCCTAATTTATCCCGTATAGAAATCATTGTTGTTCATTATGTTCACCATTTGCAGTCTGCTTTTACTGTAAAGCTTTCACTGATTTAATAAGATGTCTGTATTAGGTCAACATGTAGCAGAGGCAGTTTTGATAGAAAAAGGGAGATGATGCTTTTGTAATGGGTTGAACCAAAGTCGGAGGAGATCTGAAGTAAATAAAATCACTGTCAAAGATGAACATGCACTTAGAAGTCTGGAAAAACAGAATAAAACAATTAGGTTCTTCTTTCATTGTTTTACATAATGTCAAGCACAGAAAGTTTACAGACACACAGACACACACACACAAAAGTATAGCAACACTTCAACACAAAATGACTGCTGCCACACAAATCCATTTTAAACACAATGCATGCCTTCTATTCAAAGCTTGGTAAATATATTTTACCACACAAAGGTTATCTTCCCAAAACGCAAATCAGATTTTACCATAATCATCTTAGCAAAAGAATACAACATATAATTCTAAATGATGTAACTGTAATTTCTTCATAAATTGTAAATACTGTTTCAATTAAAAGATTTCATGCTAACTGGCTCTGATGCCTGTATTTTCACAAGTTACAGCCAGATGGCACTGTCTATGAGTCTGTCATGCTTGAATCCACAAAGATAAAACCCTTTGCACTAATCTGGATGTGGATGTACTGTAAAGGCTGCATAACAATGCCTCTCTGTGTAAATTCTCATATGCTTTATTTTAGGATGTTTTGATTTCACTTATCTTCTGTCTGCCTCATTGCAAAAACACTGCCTGTTCATTTTTGTAACACGGTTTTAGGAAAGAAAGCATGAAACAGAGGCAATAATGAAAAAGTATATTTTTTAATGGTACTTTTGTTCATTTACTCTTTGATTTTAGGTGTTTTTTGCAGGCTCCTTCCATTATTTTTCCTATATGATTCAATAAATATCTATCTTTACCTGCACTGTATCATCTTTCCTCTGTGCACAGAACTTAAAAAACACAGAATCCATTAAAAATGCATTTGTTATTCACATTTTAAAGAAAATGCCCTGATGCAGGAACATAACATTACATACAAAAGACAGAACCACACTCAGATGGTTAATTATGTTCTGAGTCTAATTCAGCTCGAGCCGTAAAGGTCCATTATGCCCCCCCCCAGACCTATAGCGGTGCGGCGCTGTGCTCTTGCTTTGGGCTTTGTTCATGTGACTCTGCAGTGTTGCTCTGATCGTCTCCTGGTGGGTTCAACTTGCTGGCTTGCTCTTCTTCCTCTAAACCCACCAGTCTGCTGCTGACCTCCCACAACCTGCGAGCCGCCTCCTCATCCAGGGCCTGGGGGGCTGGTTCCTTTTCTGTCATCACATCATAATACTGTCCCGTTACCCCCTCCACCTCCTCAGACACGGCCAAGTAGATACTGGGCTGGGCCCCCAGCTCTGGGCTCTTTACCAGCAGAGTAAAAAAAGGACCTATGTTGGAAAACACAGAGAGGGTCTATTGTGATGCCACTGTTTGAACTATTTTTCATTAAGGTATAATGATAAAATGTACTGGACAGCTATTAACTAGACTGTTCTCTGTGGAATATTCTAAGTAAAATTTTTGGATAAATTTGCGTCAATTGAGGCTTTTTTTTTATATTCAAATCTGGGACATGCTGCTGTGTGTATTTTTATCATCTTCATAATTTATTGTGCATGATCTCCACCAAATCATTTGTCTCCCCACAGAGAGGGATGTTTATTACCCCAGAGTGCATGTAATTAAAAACACTCATTGATGAATCTGAGGAAAAATTCCATCCTTTGATTCCTGGAAATGAGTATGGAGGACTGGAAATGAGCACAGACAACAGTAATGTAAAAGTCTTAAACGATGGTTGAGGCAATGTTGAACACTGTAGCTGCAAAATGAAACACGTGAAACATTGATTTTGGCTTCTTCTCTTTTAACCTCGGTGAAAGGATTACATACTCCTATACGGGCAGAAACAACTTTAAAATCTTTTGACCTTATGAGTTATACAGTCAAATGGTGCAGTTTCTGTTACATAAGCAGAGGATGATGTGCTAGGTTTTGATTTTTGCTTTAGTTTGCTTCTTTTGTGTCTCAGCATCTGTGCCAAATGTCAACATTTGTACAGTTTCACTTAATTATTTCTAATGAATTAGGTAAGCAAAACTACATTAAGCTTATTGATTTCTCTAAATACAGAATTCAATAAGGGAGTCAGATACTCACTGAGCACGGAGCTGGAGAACTGTGATTGGTGCAAGCCCGTGTGCCTCCCGAGCTCCGTGGCAACAACGCCTGGGTGTACAGCATTTACTGTGACTCCTGTGCCTGTTACATGCACATACACACACAACACATTGTTAAAAATACATAACCAGTGGCCAATTACAAATAAGAACATAGGCCGTACTCCCTCCCACACATGCCCACATAAGCAGCAGCCACTAGACTTGCCTTGTAATCGCTTGGCGAGTTCTCTGGTGAACAGAACATTGGCAAGCTTGCTCTGACAGTACGCCTGCTTGGTATCAAACTTCTTTTTCTCCCAGTTCAAGTCTTCGAAGTCAATCTTTCCAACAATGTGGGCGAGTGAGGCCAGGTTGATCACTCTGCTGGGGGCGGACTCTTTCAACTTATCCAGCAGGAGATTTGTCAACAAGAAGTGGCCTGGAGGAAGATATCAACTGTAAGAACCAGGCAGTGACAGAGGGAGGCCAAGTTCGGTGGAATGTAACGATGACTTTTTATATTTGCTGTTTTCATTCCAATGTATTTATAACTTATTGGATTTTATTTCCTCTGCACTGATTTTTTTTCTATACTGTCTGGTTTCCTTTTTCTTTATCTGTTCCTTTTGTAAACACAGTTTTAAAGATAAAGGGTTTTTTTTTTCTTTCAAGGATTTTAAGAAAACAGACAGTTTCTCCAAATGGGATGATGTGTCCTTATTCAGCTGCCTGCCTTTAATTTAAGTTGCATTAATACCCAGATGGTTAACTCCGAACTGCATGTCAAAACCATCTTCTGTCTTCCAGGCAGGACACCTCATGACCCCAGCGTTGTTTATCAGTATATCAACACGCTGCTCCTCTGTAAAGCAAAAGCACAAATCCTGACATAAGACTTTTAAAAGTGACAGCGAAAGTCATCGTGTTAATGTTTACCCACCTTTTTTAATGCGTTCTGCAAACTGACGGATGGATTTCATGGAAGCCAAGTCAAGGTGACACGCATAAACATGGGGGTTCAGTGTCTTCCCTCGAATTTCCTTCGCAGCCTCCTCACACTTCTCCATGTCTCGACATCCCATAATAATACGACCTCCTGAAAATGTGAGAATGGTAAAGGCACTACGTCAAAATATTGTGAAGATCTAATTTGATCATATTTCCAGGATTTCCACACTATGGGACATTTTCTCCGTACCTCTCCTGGCCATTTCCCGGGCAGTCTCTTTGCCAATGCCTGTGTTGGCTCCGGTTATAACCACAGTCTTCCCATTAATGGTGGCCTTACTTTTACACCGACCTCCAGTCACATGGTTCCTACAAGGAGAAGCAAAACACAGGACAGTGTTATTCAGCATGAACATTTCAGATCACAATACCCATTATTATTGCTTTTAATGCACTTTGTAGCACAGATTGTTTTACCATAATGGGCTTCATTCAAGGAAAATGCATGTTTAGCACTTCTTCATATTACATGCTGTGTCCTGTTTTCTTTATTAGCTGTTTATCAAAGTACAGAAATCACTACAGTTAATAAAATCACAATAATTGTTTTACAGGGTCTCCTTTTACAGTAATAAAGTACACAGCTTCATTTTTACAAGTGTAACCCATTGCAATTTGCATTAAATTCACCATGCAGCAAAAATACAGATTTAACCAAGAGAGGAAGTGATGCTTCTATAATGAGTTGCCGGTTATCCATGATGCTAAATAAAAGGTAATTACTGGAAAATATATAACCAAACAAATACATATATGTATTCTTGCATTAAAATAACACCATGTGGATGCACTGGTGGCTCAGCTGGTGGAGATCAAACCACATGAGAGCTAACTGTATTGGTCCAGGCCATTAGCTGCACGTCACACCCACCTACCGCCATCACCACCTTTGGTATCTTTCTTTAGAGTATCTCTAATACATAATTAATAAAATGCCTCCAGTGAAACAGCACCAAAAATCACTGAGCCATCCTTTTGGTTTAGTCCAACAGGAATCAGACTCTTTTAAGTCATGCTTATTATTGTGACCTCCCCCATGACAACAAAACTACAAAGGGGAGTCCTATTTATAATATGTATGGCTACTTAATCTAAATACTTAATTACTTAATATGACATCAAGTGAATTGCTTATATAATAGGAAAAATGCCTGTTATCGTATGACAACACATATAGTAGGAAGTAAATGTCATCACTTCCAGACTTTTGTACATTTTGTTAATCAATGATAACTTCAAGATGCAGAAAGCAGGTTTATTAGTTTTGCTGTAAAATATTTAATGTACAAAAATGCAAGTCAGCATAAACATAAAAGTAAAGATGTGTGTTCCAAATGTTTGTATCTGAAAATGAGAGTGTATCAACAAGCAAAAATAAAAGAATACATTTTACAAACCAAACCATTTAGTAAAACATTTTAAGCAATATCCATCCTGCTTATGTCTACTAAGTAAATACAATAAATTCCTCAGATGACACACACACACACATATATATATAGTGATGCTTTGTCCTTAACATGGTCTGAACACAAAAATATTAGAAAAGCACCAGTTTTGAGCCAATATGCTTTCCTGAAACAGTCTCTAATTTGACAGAATACACTGCAAAATCTGTGCCTCGGAGCTAAAACGCACTGCATGGGTATATACAAGTGAGGCAGACATTGTGTCTAAAAGACTTGAAATCTTGACATTAATATCACATTCCCACTATATCAAACAATCAAGTTACTTACTTCAATAAAACAGCGCAACCAAAAACTGTTCCAAAAACAGAAACGGGAAGAATATACTTGCTCATGACTCCCGAACAACATTAAAGACAAGAAACACTTTTTATGCTTTATATATTTTCGCACATTATCTATAGGTGATTTAATAACAGTGCACCAGCACAAGGTTAGCCGCGCATTGTTTTGTCGTCATCAACACGCGCTGATTAACCGCAACAAGTCAAAAACCCTAAAGGCACTCTGGGTAATGTAGTCAAAACTATAGGAATAAGCTTTCATTTTTACTTTTAGCAAAGAATTATAGTTCCATCTCAAACATTTTTTTTTTTTTTTATCTTACTAGACAATTCCCTCCGATGTATAGATTTGCAACAAGAAATATATTAAATATGCCAAAATCTCATAGCACTCGTGAGGTCACATGTTCATATTTGCACAGGTAGAAAAGGACATCCGTTTTTATTCCCCATGAAGTAGATCTTTAACAATTATTATTTTTACACATAAACTTTGTTCCAGTAAACGAGCACTATCACATGGAAATGTTTTTGTTTTGGTCCTAAAAAAAGAGTTTATTAGTGCTCCAGCACTTTCAGGTTTTAAATAAATATCCCTTTGCTGGTCTGCAGATGGAGGAGCCAGGACACAAAGTACAAAAATAAATTGTGGATGAAGATGAATTTGAGAACACTGAGAAAACAAGGCCACCCCCTTACAACAAGAGGTGGAAAACTTGAGGTGACACATAAAAAGTAAAAACTAGGACATGAGTCTCGTGTCTGTGAAAGGGGAGAGGAGTGGAGGAGCCGCCGCAGCAGCAGCAGCTCTGCTCTATTTGTTAACAGCTCAGAGGTGTATCCCCCTGGTGTGTTTGACCCTCGGTGCTCTCTGCTGTCAGCCCACGGTGCATGACCTTCAGGGTGATTTATGACAGTTCTGTTCCCTCCAATAACCCAAAAGAAACTCTTAACTCAACTCCTGTTAGCCAAACTCTACTGTATGATGGAAATGTCAGAGAGGTTCTGCCAAAGATGCACGTTCAATATCCACTAATCTTTTCAATCAGCATAAAAACACCCTGTGTCAAATGATTTTGTTTCAGGAAACAAGAAGCTCATATTCCCCTGTACTGACAGTTTTGTGTGGGCTTCATTCTTCCTCTTGTCCTGATCTTGGACTGCTTGGAAATAGATTCTCTCTGTATTTTCTTGTTCTGCTTATCTGCATGTATTTGATAGAAAAGTAAAACCCGAAAAGATATAACATTTACAAAGACAGAGAAAACAAAATAAAACATTAAAAAGCTGCCTTGATAACTGGATAATTTGTGACATGTGGGAACTGGTATGACGAAAGAAGAGGAATTTCATCAGCACTGTTTTTTATTTTTTTTTATTTTCCATGAACATCATTTAATGTCATCTCTCAAATCTTTGACCTCTGGTCACTGATGATCAGGTTATCACTGTTGATGCAGTTCTCTCACTCAGATCTGTTTAGGTTGGCCAATATGTCTGGCAGAAGGCCTGTAGTTAAACATGTACAGTAAATGGGAGCTGCCTGGGCAGTGAATTAATTGAAGTCTTGCCTCGTCGTTACCTAATAAGGACAGTTGGCAAAGTCACCGTGTGAAGTACTTGGGGCCATAAGCTGTTGAATTATGCAACAGTGGAGCAGCTTGTTCCTTCAAAGCATGACTCAAAACTCAAGACTTATGGACACATGAGGTTGGATGGTTAAATGGCTGCATGGCTGAGACGCAGGCACTAGGACCCAGGACACGTGAGCCTATTACTTTGCCAGAGGGTGGAGACGGTGAACAATGAAGGAGCTGACTGGTAAGACCAGCAGAGGAGCAACATCTGAGACCACCCCCCTTACCCCCAGACCGGACCGACGGACAAAACAGACTGACTACCGAGCGTGACTGAAAGACACCAAGCTGAGTTGTGAGGGCTTGGAAAAATGTAGATTTGTCCGTGGCTGCTGCAGAGAGCAGATCCCACTGAGCCCCCTGAGTGGAGGTGAATGAATGGGTTTGTCTCGGTGTGTGCGGCACTGAACTGGGTCAGGCGGACCACTGGAGGAGCGAAAAGATAAACACGCACCCTCCTCCTGCTGCTTGGCAGGTTGAGATGGTGGGCGCTCAGAGGAGGGATCCCAGCCTGTGTCTTCATCTCAGCATCCAGCATCAGATGATGCTCTGATTTAATCCGCCTCCAAAGAACTCACAAACTGGAGAGCATCTCCAGAAACAGGACAGGAATCAGCACCAGGAGGAGACTAAGCAAAGTACAAAGACGGACCGAATCCAGCATTTCACTAAGGTTTTGAATCTTATAGGGGACTTGCATTGTTTTTCTTATCACCTATAAGTAACTGGGGGATCCATCGATCTCCTGCAGACCCCATCGGATCAGTGCTGAACAGAGTGCAGCAGCTCTGCTCACCGAGCAGATGCAGGACCATGGAGGAGAGAGACAGGTCGCCAGCAGGTAACATCTACATGCACTCCAATTATAACTGGGTTGGTTTATAGTATTAAGACAAAAGAATATAAAGCATGGAAAGAAGCAAAGCCTAATAGGGATTATGGAAATTGTTTTATTGCTCTAATTTAAAGTTATCCCTGTATCCATGTTTTATTTTGAGGTCTAAGGTTCAGATGCTTCAGGTAAGGTGATGATTGTTTTTACACCACTGATGCACTCACTGGTTCCTTCCACGTAACTACCTGATCTTTAAATCACCTGTATACATGTGCCACTGAATGCATGTAAATTAACTCCTTTGTCAACAGTCACAGTACACTTTTATTATGTTATGTTTAAATATAACAAGTGTTAATGGAGAAACTGCAGCTTAATTTGTAACATTTTTTTTGTTGGAATTTCTCATGATACCCCTACCTTTTTGCTTTCCACTCTACTATTGTGATTCAGTCTGTGCTTGATAGATGCATCTAAAGCACTCCACTTTTAATGACCCTTTTATACTTGTTCCAGGGCAGACAGGTGATATCTCTTCCTTAATGCCGTCTAATGCATTTAAATGAGCAGCTGACTTGCTCTTACAAACCCTGTAAAAGCAGAGGCTTGAGGCTGCTGTGGACTCTAAATGAAATGCAACAGCATCCACCACACATGGATTTGCTTTTGTTGCAAACATTGCTTTCGTGGAGAGGGGCAGCAGTAATGGCTGGGTGCTACGCTGTGGCTGAATTAAATCCGTAGAGGGGTCCAAGTTTCTCTACTTTTGGCTGGCAAAATGCATAACTGACCCAAATTCAGTCCAAACAAAAGTAACACAATGCAATTGTTTCACTGTGAGCTTTATAAAGAACATAATACAGCTGTTTTACTCTGGGCTCTTGGAAGGATTTAATTCCTGTCTGATTTGAGGAAATAATCTTCACATTAACTATGTATAGAAAAGGACCATACATAGGACCATACATACACAGCAGCATGCAATCTTCAGTTTCATACACTTATTACACTGTGAAATCTTCAACTTGCACTAGATAGGACCCTCTGTAATTACAGAAGACAGTAGCAATTTCTGCAAATGAAAGAAAACATGTAACACTGTGGTAGCAAGGCTTTATATGGAAGAAAACAGCATCATAAAATGGACCAGAACCAACAATTCTTAGAGCCTGTGTACATCCTGTAGAAACTCCAAGAATGGACATACAAAGTGAGGTTTCAAATTAAAGTTTGACCAGTTTAATCAAATAAAACCAGACACAGCAGACAGTCTGGCCAAAGGTTACGAGCCATAGGAAATGGAGAGAGTACACAGTCAGTTAGGACGTTTAGAGGACAGGCTGCCTGTTTTAACTCCCCTGCTCAAAATAAACAGTATAGGGCTGCACAATTTGTTAAAAAAAAAAAAAAGAGTCAATTGATATTTGGCTGTATTATTATTATTATTATTATTACTTTTTTTTTTTTTTTTTACTTAACTAGGAAAATTCTTAGAATGCTGTGTTTTGTTACTGAAATACACAAACACATTGGTATAAAAATCCAAAAACATCAAAACAGTTGATGGTTTGATGTTTTGCATGTTGTTTTTTCAGTGTCACTCAAATTAAAATACCATCACAGGTACAGTAGATCTACATTGCAGTTTCTATGTGATTATGTAATGAGCACAGGCCAATTTTCTGATTGTGACTACTTTTCAATTGGTTTACAGAATAAAATAAACACATAATTAGGGAATATATATTTAACCCACGAATAACCCATAATGTGTGAAAGGTGGAAATAGTAAAAATAAACAACACATTTAGAGGTTGTATTATTACCAATGTGTCAGAAAAAATTCACATATTGCACAATTGCCTATTGGTTGCCATTATATGTATAATGTATATGAATTAAGTGTATGATATGTTATTTTGTTGTTTTATTGACCAAGCTTTGGTTTGTTTTCGTGATTTTAATAGCTTAATATGTTGCATTTTGTTGCACATTTACTTCTGTATTAATGGCTTGCATCCCATCATGTAATTAAAACATAACTAAATCTAATTTTCCAAGTGCAAGAGAGAGAATGAGAGAGATACTGAATGCAGGCTCAGCATTAGCACATAGCTTGGGGTTAGACTGTACATAGGATCACAAATTGCCATATACTGTTAACTTGGCTTGAAGTGGAGGGCGCAAAATGATCTGGAAAAAAAAAAAAAGCCATGTCCTCTTTAGTGGTGTTGTTACATCATTACACCACACCCCCTTTAGACCCCATTTTCTGAGCTCATCTAGTAAGATTTTCTCCATGTATTTGACATCAAAGCATGTGGCACAAAGGGAGGGATGCTTCAGTTCAGTCTCATTGGTCCCCCCCCTTCCCTGCTTGCTCATCACATGAATCCTCCCTTTTGGAACTTGAGGCTACTGGATTGTGATGAACTGGGGGTTAGGTACAGTATGTTCCCTTATGATTGCTTATGGCATGCTGAAGGATTTTGCAGGACACGATTAGAAGGAGGGTGATGATAACATTGATTATGAGGCATTTACAGTCAAATGCTCTACTGCGTCTAATCTGCAACCCTTAATCCCCAAATACAATGTGGATAGATTGTGCAGTGGCATGTGTTGTTGCTGGTGTTCTCAGTCCCTCATTGTCCCCTCAGTCCCAAACTGTCTATAGTAAGACACAGCATTCGAGTCCATTGTCTTGTCAGTGTCATCTGTCATAGCTAATCTTCAGTCTCAGTCATTGTATTCAGATCCTCAGGAGACATTCAACCTTGAGTATTCCTGGTTTTGGGTCATCACAGTAGGGGTCAATATCTCCTGGAGCTTTCAGCACAGGCAGTGGCTTCACTGGGAGTCAAACATGGAGAGAGAAGAAGGAGCGATGGGATGGAGGGTAGAGGTGAGGCAGCTAAGGGGTGGGTTACACAGCATCTCGGTCCCAGTAGTAGACCTCCACATGGGGAGCCAGGCCCAGCTGAGAGCAGATGATTTGTCAAAGTGGGTATCTGTGGCCCGGCTGCTGCTTCACCTATCGCAGGCCAGCAGGGAGCTTCCTGCAGATGTGTGTGGATGGAGGCATTAGAGCAACCAAACTCACTGACTCCACTAGTCTTGTGGCAATGAGAAAGGTGATTCAGCTTTTGAGTTGAGAACAGAGTGTCCTGCATATACAAAGAAGCTTAGTTGGCTGATTGATCGATTGTTTAGGGGTACAGTGATTTCTTTTGATTCACAGAGACAACAACAAGAAGACACAGAGAGGCCTTACAAAAAAAAAATACATGTGCTGGATACGTGCACAGCTGTTTTATTTTGAGACAGAAAGTCAGGGAAAGCATATTAGTCACATCACATTTCACTCAGTGTTTTCTCTCTGACCTGGAGGCATCGCACGTTGGGCATTTTGACAGTAAATTGGACACAAGAGATCAGTCTTCACCCATAATGACTCTTGTGCCGAGAGCAAAGCAAGTAGTCCATTAGCAGAGGAGAGAGGTAAAGATGAGAGGCAGGCGGCTCAGCAATTTATTTATTTCTTTCATTAGTCCCTTGTTTACATTTTCAGAAACAGACAAAAGGGAGAGAATAGCTGCAAAGAAGGACCGGACTAAAGAAGGGGAAAAGACTGTGTATACCAATGCCCACTGGTGTGGAATAAAACACATTTGTAACAGGTTATGATGCAATATCAACTGTTATATCCAAACAGTTATCTTTTCCTATATTTGTCCCCTTTTGCCTCAATGAAATCAGTAAATAATGCGATATCATACAGCAGTTTATTGAATACACAATGTATCTGATGATTTACGCAGGGATTTATCCATTTTTGAGCTCTGTATTTCTGTACTAATGCAGAGCTAATGTTGTTTATATTAGCTATTGATGGCTCACACGTTCTATATTAGTCTGAGATCACAGTCAAAGCCTTATCTGAGTCCCCACTGAGATTTAACGTTAAAAAGTCTATCCTCCAGAGTTCGTAGGCAACAGAAACACACTGGTCCTGGTATCTAGTGAGAGTGTACCCCACGGTAGTAAAGACATTGTCTTTGACAGGAGGGGTGATTGCCACTGGCATCACAAGATTCACGTCTGTTCTGATCTCCAGTTAAGTGTTTACAGAATAAAAGGTTAGCTTGCTTCTGCAGTATAATCTCGTGCAGGGACACGTGGAGCCGAAACAGGTTTCTACAGCGTGCCTGTGGTTATTAGGACGTAAAACTGGATGCTTATTTTTTATTTATTTTTTTTACTTTTTCTGGGAACAACCTGATTTTTAAGAGGGTTATACTCTAATGCACTCATCATCTCTGTCTGAGTCATTGTTAAATGGAGCGAGATTATCAATCTGTATTTAAAGTGTTTTATTTCCAGTCATTGGTTTCAGCATTTTTTGATGGTATTCTGCACCCATTTCAGGATTTTTAATCAGAATTAACAAAACTAATCCTGAACTTATAAGGCCTTCCCACTAGAGCAGTGTTACTGGAATAAGCAAGCTGCTTTTATAAGAGGACTGATGATTAAGAACGAGTGGGATAGGCTCAGGAACCCACAGATATTAAAATGCGTCTTGAGCCAAATCCACATTTTTATGTAGCCTGCGTTTGCACTACCTTGTCTTTAGCCACCTGAGAGGACAGGAAAGGAGAGCGGGAGGAGCAGAGGGCAGCATGGGAGATCAGTGGAGCATGTGGCAGTAGTCGTGCATGTTTGCTGAGTCGTGCAGGGAGTCACAGCTGCTCCCTCTCAGAGGTGGGAACACAAAAGGGCCTTTGATAAAGTGTCACTGTGCAACTGATACACCAGACCCCCTGACCCTCCCTTTCTCACACACACAGACACTCACACAAAATGCATGACTTCATCCCCACACCTCTGAGGCACGACACTGCAGTTTCCTGTTCATATTTACACCGTCATCACGGCTGTGGAGAGCACCGTCTCTCAACCACTCATCACATTTCAGACCTCTTAATCCATTTCTCCAAAGGAAATGAGTGCAAAGCATCCTGCGCGGTTGGGTGGGGTGGGGGGCTTTTGTCTTTCTGGGAGCTGAGTAATGTGATTAAGATCCATGCTGGTGAGCTGCCCGCAGAGCTGACTAGAAGGAGTGTCAGTAAACAAGTGCTCCCTCCACTCTGCTTTGTCCCAGTTGGTAGAGGTTATGCAGGATTCCGGTCTGTGCTGTTTAAATGTTTAATCAGCAAACCTGGATCACAGTCTGATCTGGATAATCATCAACTTTTGTGTTGACGTGCTGAAGGCTACATACAGTGGGCATATTCAGTGTGAGTGGGCTCCAATATTCATAGTCTCTTATATAACCATGTCCATGACAAGATCAAGAAGCAAGTGTGAACTACAGAGATACTGTACATATACGCTCGCCATTCTTCTATTTCTAGGATTTTTTTTTCTTTCTTTCGACAAAAAGTGATGAGCCAAGAACACAAGACTGCACATGGTCACATCTTATTTTAGCTTTCACTGTCTAATAGTTATATTTATCATGTTCTTCCCACAAGATCGCCAAGGAACCCTAACACCTTCATAATGTCTGAATAAAAACAGAACAAAATGTGCTTGTGTTTTCACCAACTACATATTTACCATTGCACATTTATTTAGGATTTCTTTTTTAAGATTAAGCTTACAGTTGAGACACATACTGTATAATGCAGTGCTTTCATTCAGGTGTTTTGAACCGAAGGTGTTGAGAAATAGGCTGAAGGGAACGAAGAACAAAGAGAAAACCCGTTGCCTTTCAATGATGGATGAAAAAGGCCATCAGGAAAATTGTTTGTGCTGATTTGTTGCCTATTAGTGTGTGGATGTGTGTATGCGCATGAGTGATTGGATGATGAAATTTGATTGTGTGGAGGGAGACAGGCTGAAGAGACACAGAGACAATGGAGAAGATCATTAGTATGATCCACTTCATTTCATCAAACAGTCCATTTTGTGCAGCTCGCTATATAATTATTATTTCTGTTAGAGTCTTTTTCTTCCAGTTTAGTTAATGTTTGCTCTCATGCTGAAACAGAATGTCATATAGTCTGTCACTCATATCTTATTTACATTTTTTACTACATTTTCTGTATCTGACTCCATCCGAGCTTGCAATTATAACAGCTATATTTTTCCTCCAAGGATCAGCTTGACCTATTTCAAACTTGGCACTTCTGAAAATTAGCAATAAATTCTCAGTTGCAGTATTTATTTTTCTTCAGCTTCAGCAAATTGCCCGAAATACTCAACTGTTGAGCAACCAACTGTGTTTTCTAGGCAAAACCGAGAACGAAGTGACCCCTTTTCTGTCATTTTCTCTGTTCTGCGCTGTATAGCATATGGGCTACATGTTAGTTTCAGAGTGATAACAGGTGATGCGTGGCATGTCTTACCCCTTTAAAATCATTAATTGCTATTTTTTAGTCCCTCAACCTGGTCTTATTGATTTCCCATAGCTGTCTGCCAGTGAGTGCTTTTGAGACTAGCCATTCTAGCAGCCATGACTGAAAGCTGGCCAAAGTAATCTAGAGGGACAGCAGGAAGTCCAGTGAATTTACTGAAAGAATTTCCCCTGTTGATGCCTTCCGTGAATTGATTTTATGGAAATGTCCCGATGGAATGTTTATTGAAGCCTCCTAGATTCACAGACCCTTTGGGACGGATAGTACACTGATATATGCACTGTATGTAAGAATAATATTTATGTAAACCCACTCTAAGAGCATCAAGAAGTAATCCGTTCTAAACACACTCAAAATCTGCCATCACTGTAGTAGAGAAAAATGTCTGACTCCTAACAGCAGAACCTTCTTGTTTCAGTCTGCCCCACAGTGTCAAGGCGAGCCTGTCTCTTTCTCCATCTGGGCCAGGACGGGTTGGCAGCGGCGGGGGCTCGCCTACATCTAAGATGGGCTATTGCGGCAGTGTTCCCGTGGAGGACATGCAGGCTTTGGCCATCACCTCTCTGTCTGCAGCAGATGTAGCCAAACAGTATGAGCACATCCGTGAACTTGGAAAGGGCACCTACGGAAAAGTAGACCTGGTGGCACATCGAACACAAGGTGAGCAGCGCCGGTTAAGGATGAGGTGCATTACCAGACTGACGGAAAATGTCTAAAATCCCCCCCCCCCCCCTATTGGAAATAACCTGTTAAAGCAGATCGGTGTTATAAAGTCTCTAAATATTGTGTCAAATGAATTTTAGCACATTTTCAAAGGTTTATCAGCAATTTGTAGGTCTAGCGCTTAATCCTCAGTTAAGACAAAAGCATGGTTAGCTGGCTCAGTCTAAAAGCAGTTTAACTTGTAAAGTAGTGCAAAGTGATGAAACAAGGACACACTCTATTTCTACAGCTGCTATCACCAACAGTTGTATGTGTGTAATAGGGAGAGGAGGTGTGATTTCCTACTATATGAAGTTTTCAAACATATAAGAATTTGTTGAGACTAAGGTTAAATACTTATAAATCTCTCCATGATATACTTCCAAATTCAATTTTTAAATAATTCTTTAAAGTGCTACTCATCGTACATGTGCCAAATTGTAGCCTCTGTGTATTTACTGGTGTTCTACATGTGTGTGTTCAATTTTTATAGGCACAAAAATGGCACTGAAGTTTGTTACCAAGAACAAGACCAAGCTGAAGAGTTTTCTACGTGAATACAGTCTAACAGGCTCACTTAGCTGCAGCCCTTTCATCATCAAAGTCCTCGATGTGCTTTTTGAGACAGAGGACTGCTATGTGTTTGGACAAGAATATGCCCCCGCTGGGGACCTTTTCGACATCATTCCCCCACAGGTAAAGCTATCATCCTCTCTTTCACCAATCTCCTTCCTCACTCAGGCAGAGCTGCTCCAATCAGTCGCCATGTTGAGACACGGCAGTTTTAACAAGCTCTCCCGGGATTGGAGCCTTGTCTTTGTCCCGGTTTTTTCTCTGCACAGAGCTCTCATTTTGCTTTAGTGCTTTTCCTGTTGATGGGTTTGGAGTGCTTGACTACAAGGTTCTACTAATGACTCATTAAAAATGGCTGCAGCTGAAAATGCTTTGTTTCAGTTTCTTTGCATGAGCATATCAATGTTCACCTTGTCATTTAGTCCCTCACTTGATATATTGATCTCTAATTCTTCTTCACCTTATAGCTCTTTTCTTGTTTAACCTCTGACTCAATGTACTATAATCTGATTGCATTAATCCATGTAATTTATTTTAATCTAATTTTTCATATATTCTGCTTCACTTAGGTTGGTCTGCCAGAGGATATGGTAAAACGTTGCATGCAACAGTTAGGCCTGGCCTTGGACTTCATGCACAGTAAAAACTTGGTGCATCGGGATGTCAAACCAGAGAATGTGCTGCTATTTGATCGTGAGTGCCGTCGTATCAAACTTGCTGACTTTGGCATGACCCGACGTGTGGGCTGTCGTGTGAAACGGGTGAGTGGAACCATCCCCTATACAGCACCGGAAGTATGCCGTGCTAGCCGTGCGGAGGGTTTCCTGGTGACCACAAGCCTGGATGTGTGGGCGTTTGGCGTGCTGGTCTTCTGTATGCTGACAGGGAATTTCCCCTGGGAAGCAGCGCTACCCGCTGATGCATTCTATGAGGAGTTTCGACGTTGGCAGAAGGCTGGGTGCCCTGTGGGAACATACCCGTCTCAGTGGCGTCGCTTCACTGATGATGCCCTGCGCATGTTTCAGAGGCTACTGGCTGCTGAGCCAGAAAAGCGTTGTGGAGTCAAGGACGTCTTCTGCTTTGTCAAGTATGAACTGGTCAGTGAGCTCCGACGCAGAGCTTCCTGCAGAGCCAAGAGAGGTGAGAGGTCAAGCTCAGGAGTGTGTACGGGCAGCTGTACTTCCTCCTCCTCTTCCACTACATCACGTTCCTCCCACAGACACCCTGAGCCTTCAACCCCTCCAGGAACATCCTGTCTCCGCCCAGCACCACTTAAACGTAGTGTCCTCTCTGATCCGTTGTCTCCCAGAGAGGAGTCCGGACAGCACCAGTCTCCGGGCAGAGACAAAAACAAAAGCCAGATGGTGATGGCAACAGCCATAGAGATCTGTGTGTGACCACATTATTGTTGGTGGAAACTAAAAGCGTTTCACAGTAATAATAAGCTGTGAAAAGTTGTTAATGACTACCGCTGAGACTCCACTGAATAGAAAGAGGTACTTTAGCTATGAAAGAGAAGCTCAGGATCATATCCCCAGCAGTGGAAATGGACATCATCAATCAGCAGTACACTCTTGGACAGCTTATCACTGGCACATGCCTTTTAGGCTTTGATTTGTGACCAAAGACTACTTCCCAAGCTGAGAAGCCATGCAGGCATGTTTAGAGTCCGCTGCTGTTGCTCCTCTCAGCAGCTCATTCTGCCATCCAGCGTTTGTGTTTTTCTGCCCATACACTGTGGTGGTGCTAATGATTCTGTAATAGGACACTGACAATTTATTCTGTCTTTTCTCACTCATTACTCCATGTGCTTTTACTTTAGCTCATGTTTATATCAGACTATGCCCTTTGGGAGGCAAACTTCGTTTGTTCAGGTGATGCTGCTCAGTCGGAGGCCATTGACCAGAGGGTAGTCTGTGTAACCTCATTTGATTGTTGTTTCTTTCAACTTCCGATACATACAATGAGTTCAGAAGTTTTCATAGAAACATAGTAAAAAAATACAAAAAGAAATCTTAATGTAGCAGTTTTGTAGGATTTTTTTTAATGTACTGTAGATGTTTAGACTGAGAAGCAGACTCTCAGTGATAGGCATCACCTCAGGACACTTCAGCAGGTCACTTCCTGTTTTATTCTTAATAGAAATCTATTGACTAGCTGGAAGACACATCTGCTCTTTTGAACTGTTCTCAATGAGATTCATTTCCGATGTAACACAAGAGAATACAGGGATTGTACATTTTGTGAGTGGAGATGGTGGTAAACAAAGGAGAGAAGAAATGACTTTTTATTGTTTCTTTTTCTACCTGCTGTGTGTGTTTGGATGTGTATGTGTGTGTTTGAAATGCTAAAGCACAAGACTTTTTTGTAAAGGAGGAGGCGGACAAGAGGTCCTAGAGAAACTACTACAGTATATTGTAAATAATTTGATATTTCCAGGAGTGCACCATAATATCAGGTAGTTTAACTACAGTATGTAGCTGTACTCATTTTCTACTGTGGGGAAAAGGGGTTGGGGGTGTCAAAGTCGGGTAATGCACTGTATGTAGCAACAAAATATGACAGAATGTATAGTATATCATAAATAAAAAAGAAATTATACAGAAGATCTAGATTTTATCACAGTGTATAACATGGTAGCAGCTGCTATGATTTTTTTCTTCTTTTTTTTTTTGTTTTTTTTGACAAGTTTACTTTTGTCCACCAATTTGTGGGGATCATTCTTCATCAGATAGAGATAATTCATTTTTTTTTTTTTTGTTATTCCTGTAAACATTTCTATCTGTAGAAACATTGTGATTTTTCCCATTTGTCAGTTAGTGAAATCCATTCTTCCTTTTTTCTCAATCATTTAAAGCTTCCACCAGTAACACCTTACGAATTAATTCTCCTTAATCATAAATATTAACCCAACATATACATGCTGTATCAAGATTAAGATTAATGCACACGCCCATTTGCTATAAATGTATTATGTTGTTTCATAGCCCAGTGCTGACCTTTCATTTAATTTTCTTGCCTTTCTCTGGGAGTCTATCCAAATTGATTGCTCCAGTAGCAGAGCCCAAATGTATCTTGTCTGGATAGATGACCCCCTCTGTCAGCTGTTGCCACTGATCCTGACCAGCCTCAGCTGCAGCACTGCTTTCCAAACAACAAATTATTAAAACCTCGAAAAGTATATTCAGCGTAGATGCTTGGGTGACAGCTAATCACAAGTCTGTTACTCACTTAAATTTACAGTTGTGTCACTCAAGTATACATTATCTCTGTGTGTCGATGTGTGCATGATTTTGTGCTTGCATTCGCTTTCCGTATTTCCACACACCTCCCATGACAGCTTATCATATCTGTCGCTATAGTGACGGTGCTCCTCTGGTTTGCCTTCTGTCCTCTTCTTGAACATCATGTCTAATTGAGCACAAATGAAAGAACTGGTTGCCAACTCCCTCCCTCCCTCCCAGTCATGAACGGCCTCTCCTGACACTTTCTCCAGTACTGATGCAGGTGCACAATTTACAGTGTTTCGTGACTGAATCCAAATACCAAAGTCTTCATTTGGCTTCCTCAGATGTAATCAAAGATCTTGATGGTTGTAATCATTTCCCCTTTCTACTGTCCTCTGGTACATCTGATTCTTCAAAAATGACCTGATTGAAGCTGAAGTCTTGACACAGGGATGTATTGTATCCTTAGATGAGGGCTGTCTCATAGGATTTGTCAAAAATAGACTGTGAAATAGCCCTGCCTTTCATTTGCTCTTATATGTTACACTGATGTAAGCAGCTGTGACTTTGTTATACTTCGTAGCCATTTACATCACTGGACTCCCATCAGTCATTACAATATTCAGTGTTTCTCATAGACTGTTATGACAGGAGTTGTCACATTCAGTGATGAGGTTTCTCATCAGCTTTTATTTAAAGTTTCAATATGTGAAATTTGCACCCCCTTGAGTGCTTACATGATTTGTGTAATGCTTTTTGCTGAGGTTTTTGTCATTTCTTCACCATACCTAGCTTACATCTAAGCTAAACAATTGTCTCGGTTGTGTACAACTGTAACAGTACGGCTTCTACGCTGACGTTTATGCGCAGAACTGGAAAACACTTGGTTCTGTTATTCTCTGGAAATCCTGAGATTTTCAGTGATTTCTTTCTGCTCCTCTACAGTTTAGAAATGGAGTCGGCTAATGACAAATTATCTAATTGCGGCAGCTTCCAACACAAACTTCATGTAATGTCACTAGCATGTGCAGATGTTACATATTAAACCTTTAACCTCTAGAGAGTAGCCTTCCCTGTTATTTTTGTTATTAATGGTGATTTATTTTCTGCCAGCAGAAGTTGTTGTAGAATGTGATATAATGTAAATACTGTATGTATTGTGTCTTTAATAAAACACAAAAGAATAAACAATATATTAATATATGTTGAAATAAATTTATGCACCACATTTCATGGCTTCTGGGTATTTCTGTGTGTACTTAAAAGGCTGGTAGGCTATATTTTTCCTGCCAGTGTAAACTAATTCTGCCCAGCTTTGCATGGTCCCTAGACTGCACATTAGATGAAGGTCAGCTTGACTCACATGTGATTTCTCGAGGCTTTGGTCTTTTACGCCAGCAAGCCCCCAGACTACTTTAATATGCTGACTTCCCTCTGAAAGCCCAATTAACACATCTGTAGATAGGAGTTATCTGCTGCCCTCATGGAGTAAATGGGTTCAAGGACGGTGAGAATATGGCACTGGAGATGAGAGTTATCAACCCACCACCCGTCATACTGTGTCAGAGCACAAGAGTTTGCTACAAGTTGTCATCGGGTTGAGTTTGGACAGTGGCAGCAAGCTGTGGTGTATCTGCCACCAAGAAAAGCTAATCAGTTCAGACAGTGCAAGAGAAAGGAAAGGTCAACCATGACACGCAGAGCTTGTGTAGAGGGCTGAAGCTTGTCTTTTGTGATAGCATGTTCTCTGCCCTTAAACGGCTAGAGCAGCCTGGAGGCAATGTAAAAGTCTTAATTGTGTTAGCTCCAAGGTTTAGCTTAGAAGATGGATGCTACTGAACTCAGACTGAGCCAAGAAGAAGAACATCTGCTGGTGGCATGAAGGTCAGATCACCACTATTGCAAATTAAGCATTAAAAAAAATTCTTCTCAGTCTAAACATTTGGAGTTTTGGTGATGATTGTACCTAAGCGATGCTGGAGTAACCTGAAGAACTATGTCCTTATGTACACAAAGCAACCTGAGACTGAAAATGTTGGAATGAACAAAGAATATTCTACTGCAGCAGGACCTTCAAGAACAATTGCAGCATGTCTCTTGCAGCATATTTCTTTTCCAAGTCTCTAACCACTGCCAATGTGGTTTGTGGAAGATAACCCAAAGTTTGCGGTAATGAAATGTATATAAAAAAGATTAGTGGTTTGAAGGCGGAAGATTTAATGGCATCTAGTGGTGAAGTTGCCAATTGCAATTACTCTCCAGATTCCGTCGTCAGCTTGTTTTTGGAAGAGATTTTAACTGTAGTCCACACTCAACATAGTAGAGCGAGATAATGTACCTTAAAATTAGACTAAAGGGGAAAAAATTCTTATTTTCAAATTAAAACATGCAGGTGAAAAGATAAGATAAGATAAGATAAGATAAGACTATTGATCCCACCATGGGAGGACCTGTTACTATTAATACAACAGACACTTGTAGAAGTAGCATACAGTACTGAAAATATTAGTATTTATCGAATACAGTTTAGGAGTATAAAATTATCATTTCTCTGCATTACATGTTATATGACATGAACATATACACAATTAGAATATAGTCTATGATCTATGGATACCAGGATGTATCTAGGATTACGCTTGGATATATTGCTGTTAAGTTGTTTCTCTCTCTAGACGTCCACACCACTAGAGCTATGATGGATTATTCCTTGGCTGAAGCTTTTACACATTAGTTAAACCAAATTGACCGGACGAGACCTGATTTTAAGCCTTCAGTAGGTGGTCCAGAGCAGGAAAGTGATCTCCCCGGTTGCAGCTGTTTCTATGAGATCAAGTGTTAAATCCTTTTCAGTTCTGCACCTTCAGCAGGAGCTAGTGTGGGTAACATGAGGTGAATGTGTGACTGAAAGGAGACCATTCACAGTCCTGATTCATGTCAACTGTCAGGTTTCACAGTGAGGTCGTTGAGTGATGGCTTCGGTCGCTCTAAAAAAAAAAATTCTGTGCCAGAACCAAAATATCCCTGTCTTCTCTCAATTTGATGTTATCACATTTTGAAATATTTGACAGAAAAAAGAGCTTGTCACATGCTTTCAGTTTTGCTGGAGTATATGAATCAAAGTGAACTCATAGAAAAATGTGTTCTTGCAGCAAGAATCCCAAGTGTCGCTCAAGTACTTTTAAAGAAATTTTTTGATGAAGCAATTTCATTTGAAAAGTTCAGTCCTGCAGGGGCGGATCTGGGGGGGTGCCCCCTTTTGAGCACCTGCCCCCCCAAAAATATATATATTATTTTTGTATGTATGTGTGTGGGTGTGTATGTGTTTGTTTGTGTGTCTTTGTGAACTTACGGTGGTAATGGTGTTTGTTCTGTTTTGTTTTGTTCTGTTTTGTTTTTTTGTTTTGTTTTGTGTGTATTGTGCTGACAGTGATGAGGACACCAACTAAGGCTGCTGTTGCCATCACTGTCAAACTGTAACCGTGCAGTTGTGGGACATGCAGGGAAATACCATTTCCTATGCATGTGGTCACGACTGTATGGGTCTTTTCTAGTTGGTGATTTGTTTGTGGGGGTGTGGGTGGGGGGTTGTCTGTTGTATATTTAATATTTTTTGCTTTTTTTGTATGATATGATCCCTTCTGCCCTATGGGTCACTAAAATAAAACTTAAAAAAAAAAAAAAAAAAAAAAAGCTGGAGTAAAAAA